>OVAX01003802.1:0-16981 GCA_900406405.1 Lepidium africanum | reverse complement strand
CTCTTTCTTTAATTGCTTTAGTTTTTTCTTTTAAGATTTGCATCATTGTTTCCGCAACAGTGTACAAGACCAAACTCAATGCTGATGGAACTTTGGAAAGACACAAGGAAAGACTCATTGCAAAGGGATACATTCAACAAGCTAGAATTGACTTCGTGGATACATTCTCACCTGTGGCTAAGATGAAAACAATCAAAACATTAGTGTCTGTAGCAGTAGCTAAAGGATGGAGTCTCACTCAGCTTGATATTTCAAATGCTTTTCTAAATGGAGATCTCGAAAAAGAGATCTATATGAGTCTTCCACCTGGTTACACAGCAAGAGAAAGAGAGATATTACCTCCACACGCGGTTTGCAGACTCAAACAAGCATCACGACAATGGTTTTTATAGTTTAGTTATGTTCTTGAATCCCTTGAATATCAGAAATCTCACACGGAAAACAGACTATTCATCCGCCACAAAGAAGGACAATACATAGCAGTTCTCGTCTATGTTGATGACATAGTCATCGCTTCCAACTGTGATGAAGCAGTAAAGAGTTTGACTGCATTATTACATAAGTCTTTCAAGCTTCGTGAGCTTGGTCCTCTCCGATTTTTTTTTAGGAATAGAGATTGCAAGAAACAAATCGGAAATCTCATTATGTCAAAGAAAATATATTTTGGAGTTGTTGGAAGAAGCATGTCTCTTGGCTTCAAATCCATCTTTAATACTGATGGAACCTAGCATTAAGCTGTGTCAAGATAGTACAGAACCAGAAATGAATGAGACTGATCAAGCAATGTATAGACGCCTCGCAGGGAGATTGATGTATCTTAGGATCACACGTCCAGACATCACTTATGCTGTGAATAAACTATGTCAGTTCACATCAAAGCCAAAGGCATCACACCTCCACGCAGCTCACAAAGTACTTCGTTATCTAAAAGGAAACATTGGAAAGGGATTGTTTTACTCTGCAAAGTCTGATCTCATCCTAAAGGCGTTCACTGATGCAGATTGGGCCTCCTGTAAGGATACAAGACGTTCAACCTCCGGCTACTGCATGTGCTTAGGTGATTCTCTCATCTCATGGAAGTCAAAGAAGCAGGAAACAGTATCACTCTCCTCTGCAGAATCAGAATACAAGGTAATGAGGTTTGCTGTTCGTGAAGTAGAATGGTTGGTGAACTTATTGACAGAATTGCAGGTACCACAAAATCAACATTTTGCCTTCTTCTATGATTCAATGGCTGCAATTCATATTTCCAAAAATGCAATTTTTCATGAGAGAACAAAGGCTATTGAGCTTGACTTCACAAAGTAAGAGAGAAAGTCATTGAAGGACTCATCAAACCTCTTCACATTCGTTCTAAACTTAACATAGAAGATAGCCTCACCAAAGCTTTGTATCCGACTCAGTTCCACAACTTGATAGACAAGATGGTTCTCTTATCTATATACTTGCCATCTTGAGGAGGGGGGGGTATCAGGATAATTAGATATCCGGTTAACTTGATTAAATTTTTTTTTATCTTTTGTTTAGTTCTTAACCAATATTGTAACAAGTTATATAAAACTTAACTCTCTATGTTTGTAAACACGATGAAATCATTTTTCTCCAATGAATCGTCTTCCTTCTTCATTTGTTCTCAACAAACTCTGATAATCAGTTTCTGCCATGGAGTTTGTGGATCTCTTACAAAGTGAAGAGATTAGCTTGGCCTATGTTTGGTTTTTAAAGAATAACATTGAGCGTTGGGGCACAAGAATGTCACATTAATTAGGCATAACCTTAACATCGATCTAGTGATTTTGAAACCGGGTTAAAGAAAATCATTGATACAATGGAGATATATTAATTTTGTCCTTACAACTATTCTATTTGGTGGGATTTAACTACGCTCATCAACAATTTCTCTCCAGATTGGTATAATTCTCTTTCAATTGTTGGATCTTCTTGTCGTTTTTATATGGACAAAGTTCTGCTGAAATTAGTCTTTCAATCCTCCATTTACTTCATATGAAGAGAAAAAAACTCTAGAATTCATGGTCTTTCAGGGAAATCATTTCCTTCACTTTCAAGAGAGATTGACAAAGCAATCCGTAATCAGATTTCTTCTTTATCCTACTCTCCTCCTCATCGTCTTGCTATCCTTCTCCAAAGGTAGTTCAAGATTATGATGATTTAGTTTGTTTTAACATTCTTTATTCTTTGTTAAAGATTGTGTGATTTTGGTTTCTCTTGTACTTAACCTTTTTTATGATAAATAAATCTTACTTTTTTTCATATTGGTTAATTGAAAAAAAGAAAAATAAAAAAGGAAAGAAACTCAAGATAAAAAAGAAAACCATGTGTCGACTTACCTAACTAAGAGATGAGTTAACAAACCAACATGGATAACAATTATACGTAATGGTTAATAAAAAGGATTATACTAAATTATGTTCGCACTAGTAAATTCGGATAATAGTGTTTTGAGAAGTGAAAAGAAAAAAAAGTAGGCCATGAGTGCGGGCAATTTGGTGATGGTGGTAGGAGATGATGTTGCTATGGGAGAAGCGGTAGACAAAGGGAATCCTCCGGGTGATCCTCCAAATTACTAGCTAACATGGGTGCAAAAGGTTAGTCGGTATTTGGTGGGTGGGATACCTAATTCGGATCACCTTTTAGATGATGGTGTAATCGCTGAGAAAGTGATACTGACTTTTCCGCACGGAAGAATGGTGAACCAGTGGTTACCATAGGGAAGGAGATTTTGGAGGTGATGAATGGGGTGTGAAAGAATTCCTTGGTGGTTAAGGTATTAGGTCGAAGCGTGATGATTTCTGGGTTGAATGAGAAACTTCGTGAGCTATGGAAACCGGAGGGTGGAATGTGGGTGATGGATCTCCCAAGACAATTTTTCTTAGTGAGATTTGAGAAGGACGAGGATTTGTTAGCATCATTGTCTTATCGTCCATACCGAGCGTTTGGTAGTTACTTGATGGTGCAACGATGGTCGCCGGAGTTTAATACTTTGATTGATGAGATATCCAAGACTCATGTGTGGATTCGGCTAACGAATATCTCCTTCACTTACTACCATAAAGGTTTGTTGATGGAAATTTTCTGTGGGCTTGGAGAACCAGTTATGGTAAACTTAACAACGATAAGTTTTGAGAGAGGAAGGTTTGCAAGGGTTTGTGTTGAGGTGGATCGTTCACAACCTTTGAAGGGATCAATTTTGATCAATGATGAACGTTACTTTGTAGAATATGAGGGTTTGTCGAGCATCTGCTCCTTTTGTGGCCTCTTTGGACATTTAGTTCATAATTGCAGTCGGCAAGTGGGGGAGTTGAAGGATACAACTACACGAACGGATTCCCAGGCCTTACCAAGAGGTGAGATTCTAGCGGTAGCTGTGTAGAAGGATGATTCAGTGGCCAGGCAGTCATCAGAGAATCACCAAACTGATGATTTTACGTTGGTACGTAAAACGGGTAATCAAAATCAATCGACACTAAATCAGGTTGCATCAGTTGCGGGTGGGTCAAAGAGTGTTGCAGATCGGGCATTAAAGAAGATCCCGAATATTACTGGAAAGGAGAATATTAGGGTTTAAAAACAGATTTGATAGCCTTAATGATACTTCTTTGGCGGAGAGTATGCAAGAAGTTACGATTTCAAATAATGAGAATAAGGAGAATCATGTGATCTTCATGGCATTTAGTGGTGAGAAGAATAGATTGAACGAGGGAGGAATGGGCCGAGTGAAGAGAAATGGGCCGAAAGAAGGTGGATCGGAGAAGAGACTCGTGGGTACGAAGAAGAGTGATCTTTTTGGGCCGAAAGGGATGATTTCGAACCCTGTTAGGCCCATGTGAGGACTAGTATTCAGACCTATTGGTCGAGATATGGAGCTAGAAAAATTGGGTAAACGTCCAAAGGTGGAACACGATGACGAGGTGAGACTTGGTGTTGGTGTAGTTTCACAGTGTCATGCTATTACACCCGTGGCAGACAACACCCTAAGTGAAAACACAGAGGTGCATGATCATGGGGTTGTTGATGAACCCGTGACGACTAATGAGGAGGTTATACCAACTTCTCAGCCTACGGGAATGGAGGTAGTGTTAGCATAATGGCTAGCACCGGCGTTTCTCTTTACTTTGATTATTGTTTTAATGAATTGCTTATTCTGGAACTACTGGGGGGGCTAATAAAACTATGTTCCGTCGGTCAATCAGATATATACTGAAAAAATAAGACACATATTTCTTGGCCTTGTTCGAAACTCACGCTGCGGGGGAGAGAGCGATGAGGATTTGTCAGGGCCTGGGATTTGATGCTTCTTGTAGAGTTGATGCCGTTGGGCAGAGTGGAGGAATTTAGTTACTGTGGAAGGGTAGTGTGGGAACTGTGTCTATAATGGAAACGAATGAACAATTCATACATGCTAAGGTGAATTCTGGTGGTGTTGTGTTTAATGTGGTAGCGGTTTCCGCAGCACCTTCTGCAAGTAGAAGACAAGGACTATGGTCAAAGCTACAAAGAGTGGTGGCTACGGCAATAGAACCAATCTTTATTGATAGTGACTTTAATGTCATTCTCAGAGCGGATGAAATAACAGGTGGGAATGGGCTTCTATCCCCTGATTCTTTAGAGTTTGGAGACTGGATTAACAACTCCTCTCTTGTGGATATGGGTTTTAGAGGTAACCGATTTATGTGGAGGAGAGGGATGTCTAATCATTCTTTCGTTGAAAAGCGTCTTGATTGCTTCCTACGTTGTGCGCGTGCTAGACTATTATGGCAAGATGCTGTGGTTGCACATCTTCCTGTGTTTTCATCAGATCATGCACCACTCTACTTACAACTAAGCCCAGTTGTAGTGAGGGATCCAAATAGACGTCCTTTTTGATTCGAAGCTGCTTTGCTTCAACAGGAGAGTTTTAAAGAGCTGTTGCGTAATTCTTGGGATGGAGAGATCACGACTTCAGCTGCTTTAAAGAAGCTTCAGGAGACACTTAAGAAATGGAATAAAGACGTATTTGGTAATGTTCACCGCAGGAAGTGAAAGCTAATGGAGAAACTCGAAAAAATTTAGTATGAGTTAGATTTGAATCCGACGGACACACTATTATCTCGAGAAATTGAATGTCGCAGGGAACTAGATATTGTTCTTGAGCAAGAAGAGATGATTTGGTACCAAAAATCAAGGGAAAAGTGGGTGACGTGTGGAGATAGGAACACAAAATATTTCCATACTTCGACGGTAATCCGAAGACGTAAAAATAACGTTGATGCACTCAAGTGTGAGGATGGTGTTTAGGTAACGGAGAAACAGGAGCTGGAGGATTTGGTGACGGGTTATTACAAAGATATGTACTCCACTAATGACTTGAGGGACATGCCGAAGGTTTTACCTTGTGTTGGTTTTGAACGATTGTCTTGTGCCGAGTTAACAAAGTTGAATGCCACATTTACAGGTCAAGAGGTGGAACTAGCGGTGAGAAGCATGGGAAAATATAAGGCTCCTGGACCATACGGGTACCAACCGATTTTCCACCAACATTGTTGGGAAGATGTTGGTCCTTCAGTAATTCGGTTTGTTTTATCCTTCTTTGTTTCGGGTGAGTTACCCGATGGTGCAAATGATGCTCTTATGGTATTGATAGCCAAGGTGGAGAAGCCAGAGAGTATTAGACAGTTTCAGCCGATTAGTCTTTGCAACGTATTTTTCAAGACAATTACAAAGACCATGATTATGAGGCTTAAGTGAGTGATAAAGAAGCTTATTGGCCCTGCTCAATCTAGCTTCATTCTAGGACGATTAAGTACTGACAATGTGGTTGTAGTACAAGAAGTGGTGCATTCTATGAGGTGCAAAAAAAGGAGAAGAGGATGGATGTTATTAAAACTGGATTTGTAGAAAGCCTATGGCTGTATTCGTTGAGATTTCTTGGAAGACACGTTAATGGCTGCAATTTTACCTCAAGCTTGGATTAATTGGATCATGAAATGTGTCACGGGTCCATCAATAACTTTGCTCTTGAATGGAGAGAAGACGAGTCCATTTATGCTTGAGCGTGGGTTAAGACAAGGGGATCTTTTATCTCTTTATCTTTTGTATTGTGTTTGGAACGATTATGTCATCAAATCGAATTGGCTGTGGCTTCAAGAAAATGTAAATTGATTTGTGTGTCTCGGGGATGACCTAATCTTTCACACATATGGTTTGCTGACGATCTTATTTTGATAGCGGAGGCTTCTGTTGCGCAAGTACGGGTAATACAAAGCATTCTTGAGGATTTTTGTGAAGCGAGTGGTCAACACATAAGCTTGGAGAAATCCAAGATATTCTTTTCGGACAATGTCTCTCAGGAACTTGCTGGAAATATTAGTCGAGAAAGTGGGATACAACAAACATGTGGCCTAGGGAAATATCTGGGGTTACCAGTGCTACATAAAAGAATCAATAAGGATACTTTTGGTGATGTTGTGAGTAGAGTTTCATCGAGACTTGCAGAATAGAAGGGGCGCTTTCTGAGTCTAGCAGGTCATATTACTCTCACGAAGTCCGTCTTGAACTCGATTCCAATCCATTCAATGTCTACCGTTGCTTTCCTGCAGCATACTTTGCACCGACTAGACTGTTGCTCATGGGAGTTCATATGGGGAAGTAGTATTGAGAGACGAACGCAACATCTAGTGTCATAGGATAGAATATGTTTGTCTAAGAGAGATGGAGGATTAGGAGTTCGAAAATCCTCCCTCGTAAATAAATCCTTACTTGGCAAGCTTTGTTGGAGATTGATTCATGATGAGGACTCTTTATGGGCCAAAGTGATTCGTGGTAAGTACAAGGTTGGAGACACACAAAGACTTGATTGGATTACACCTAAAGGTAATTGGTCACTGACTTGGAAGAGTATATGCATGGGTCTAAGTGATGTGGTTTTCTTCAGGACTGATTGGGCTCTTGGAGATGGTAGGCGAATTAGATTCTGGGAAGACATATGGCTATCAGATTCTTCGTTGACAGCTGATGCGAGAACCCCTGTTCCTGTTGATATCTAGAGAGACGAGTTCGTGACTATTGGCACGAGGACACATGATGGAATTGGTCGACGATTCTACCTTATATTTCTGGACAGCACCGACTACGATTCACTCGTCGTTGATACTTTTACGGGCTCCAAAGACACGTTGTCTTGGAAAGGAACCTCGGAAGGACGATTCACGACTCGGTTAGCTTATTTGTTCCTCATATCCCAACAAGATCCACGGCAACAAATGTCTGGTTTTTATGATTGAATTTGGAATGTTCATGCTCCTGAGAAAATCAAGATATTTTTATGGCTTGTAGGGCATCAAGTGGTGATGACAAATGTGGAACGTTTTCGTAGACATCTGAGTGACACGGCTTTATGCTCGATATATAGGGGAGGCTATGAGACTCTTACTCATGTGTTGCGTGATTGTCCCGCTAGTGAAGGTATTTGGAGAAGTCTGTTACAGTCATCTCGTGACAAGGATTTCTTTTCTCAGACAATTTTGGAGTGGCTATATAAGAAATCTGAGTATAGAGAAAGAGATTCATGGGAGTAAGTGGTCGACTTTATTTGCTGTAGTCTTATGGTGGTGTTAGAAATGGAGGTGTTCGGTGGTTTTTGACACGCAGTCGAGATAAGGTACAATTTGTCAAAGACTATGCTAAAGAGGTAACAACAGCTTATGACTCCCGGATGGATAGGACAATGCGACGAGATACTGAGGTACGTTTGATTAGGTGGCTGCCTGCGAATGAAAGTTGGTATAAAGTGAATTCTGATGGGGCTTGTAGAGGTCACTCTCAACGAGCTACAGCAGGAGGTGTCATCCGTGATTCACTTGGGGAGTGGGTAGTGGGTTTCTCACTAAATATTGGTTCGTGTTCGGTGCCCTTAGCAGAGTTTTAGGGCGTACACTACGACCTTTATTTATCATGAGAAATGAGGCTGGAGCGAGTTGAGTTGGAGATCGATTCGGAAATAGTGGTGGATTTCTTACAATAGGGATTTGTGATTCACATCCCCTGGCATTCCTAGTACACTTGTGCTATGGCTTCCTCTCTAGGGACTGGTTAGTCCGAATTACGCACGTGTATAGAGAAGCTAATCGTCTAGCCGACGGTTTAACTAACTATGCTTTCTCATTACCTTTTGGTTTTCATCGTTTTGACGTTTGTCCCCAACAAGTTCATCCGATTTTGTTAGAGGACATGGCTGGGTTTGCTACTTCTCTTTATGTTCGTTGTTGATTTTCTTATTTGTTTTGATTAATAATATGGGATCTAACCCCGGTTTTTCACCCAAAAAAAAGTAAATTCGGATAATATATATATATATATATATGTATATGTGTGTGTAAACAATTAAATTGTATTAATAAAATAATAATAATAATAATAATGGCGTATAATTAATTAATAGTCTACAAATTAATGTTGTTGTGGATATACCATTTATTTATTTTTTTGGTCGTGTGTGGATATATCATTTATAGTAACTCGAAAATGATGAACAGTAATCATCTTTCCTAATAACTATATTAAATAATAATACATGTATATGTTGCTAAAGGATAATTAAATATTATAGATTGATTAAAAGCCACGTGTATAGGTTGACTAAAAAAAATGAATGGTTCTTGGGATTGATTAAGTTTTCAAAGTTATTAGTGTTTCCAAATCAAAATTGTTTAAATTTAAAGTTGATTTAAGGAAATGTATGGTTCTTGGGATTTAGTGATTTCATATATAAACTAAGAAAAAAAAATGGTGCAGTAGTGATTTTCCCGCTAAAATACCTACAGTACTCCCTAATTACAGTGAACCTTCACACAGAAAACATGTTATGCCATACGTAGGTTTGAGGTTTAATGTGATGCATAACAAAATTGTCCAAATTTAAGTGTTGGCAAAATTATGTCTAATATACGTGTTTTTGACAAGATTAAGTATCAGTGTTTATTTTTATAATATCCTTTACTCTTTCCAATTTCCTTAGTTTAGAAACCTTCTTTTCTCTTGTGAAGAAATCAGACGACTGAGGGAATCTCTTTTTTCTACATCGGAAACGATTGTTGGAGTTGATTGCAAAATAGATTATGGCCTTACGATTAATTGGGCCATATAATATGATGCAATTGAAACATTCAAATCCACTAAGAATAAACTTGATAACAATATACAAAAATAGATTATGTGTATCTATATATATATATATATATATATATATATGTAATTGGCTAACATAAGATTAAGTAGATAAGATTGAATTAACAAAAAAAGAAAAGTTGAGAGAGAAAGAAAATGATGGAGTCTTCTTTTTCGTTCTTTTGATTTTTTTGATCGCGAGCTTGTGAGAGAAAGCTATTACTTTCGGTGTTGTTCTTTGCTTCATCTTCTTTAATCTTCATGTTCTTCCTATAACAAGACTTGATCATTAGGTGTATATGGTTAAGTAATCAGAGATAAAGTTCTAAGCTAAACTCACTTGAATCCTACACCAGATAGTGAAGAATCATGCTTAAGCTTTGAGGACTCTTTCCTCGTTTCTGTCGCTTTGTTTGTTCTCGTTTGTTTTCATTCTTCAGGTTGCTTTGTTTCAGCCTGAATCTTCGCCTAGATTCATTCTTTGATCCATCAATCTTAAGCGTAATCTTCGATTGAAGACTGATGGCGAAGAATGGAATCGTTCCCGACTTATCCAAGATGCAACCTCTTACCGGATCGAATTACCAGAGGTGGTCGGAGGAGCTTCTTTTCTTTTTCCAAGAAACTGGTCTTGATTATATTCTTTTGGAGGACAATGAATCAAATAGTGGGATCAATATTATAGGCTCAACTCAAATTCAATAGAAGTCAGATAAGAATGATCCACCTATTCGTGTAGAAAGCGAATCTAAGAAGCAGAAGCGAAATGGGTCATTTGAGGAACACAAACAGAATGTGTAGAGGCTATATTCTGCGTCACCTTTCTGAAAAGTTATTTGATATCTACGTGAGATTCAGCTCTGAAAAAAGAGATTTGGGCAAATCTTAAGAAAAAATATGGTGGAGAATATGAGGGAAAGAGACAATACATCACGTCTTAATGGACCTTTTTCAAGATTGAAGATAACAAGCCTGTTTTGGATCAGGTACATGACTATGAAGCCATTGTTTCGAGGATCCAAGCTGAGGGAATGCCCATTGATAATCATCTAGTGGCTCTAGTGTTAATAGATAAACTTCCAGACTCATGGAGCGGCTATCGATCTAAACTCAAACATGAAAAGAAAAGGATGGATCTTGATGAGTTAATATCTAACATTATGATAGAGGAAGCAAAAAAAAAATTATAAGGTAATGTCTCTGAACCAAACTCTTATAACTTTGACGCTAATCTGGTTGAAAATTCTTCAGGAAATGGCAAGAAAATCTGGAAACGAAAGAAGAAGTTCAAGTATGAAAAAACTGCTCAAAAACAATCAGTAGAGTTTAAGAAAAAGAAAAAGTGTTGGAGCTGTGGAAAACTGGGTCATAAGAAGCATGAATGCAAAGCAAAGTCGCTGCAACAGAAGGAAAATTCTCAAGAACATCTTGCAGAAGACATTGTTGTTGTTGTAACTGAAGCTTTTAGCTACTGACAAGGTGGAGTGGATTGTGGATTCTGGATCTACTAGGCACATCTGCAATTAGAAAACACTCTTTAAGAAGATGGAAGACAATGTTAGTAACACTGTGTACCTAGGAGATGCTAGAGCTTTAAAGGTTGAAGGGATTGGAAAAGTTGAATTGAAGATGTCATCAGGGAGATCTCTAACCTTGACTTAAACTCTTTTTGTGCCTGACATGCGTATGAAGTTGATCTCTAGTGCATTTTTGATGAATGGTGGTGTCAAACAAACAATAGAATCTGGAATGTTAGTTCTGTCTAAGAATGAAAACTATGTAGGAAAATCTTTTTGCTGTGGTAATCGTTTTGTACTTGAGACTTAAGAAGTGAATAAAGTGATTGATTCTGCTTACTTGGTTTCGAGTTATGATTCTTGGCATAATAGATTTGGTCACTTGAATGTCAAGCCAATTAAGAGACTAAAACAAGTAAATCTGATTCATGATTCCAGTGATTTCAGCTCTCAGAAACGTGTAACCTGCATAGAAGCAAAACATTCTAGATTACCTTTTAGACAACAAATTTCTCGTGCTTCTTCTCTTCTTGATCGTTTTCATTCTGATATAGCTGATTTCAAAAACTCAATCAGTAGAGGAAGAAAATGCCTAAGTCAGAAAACCAATTAGGCAGAAAGATAAAAAGATTGAGATCAGATATAGGTGGAGAGTTTATGTCTGACAAGTTTAAACGTTTCTGCATTGATGAAGGTATAATTCATAAAACTTCACCACCGTACTCGCCTCAAAAAATAGAGTCGCTGAAAGGAAAAATAGGACTCTCAAAGACATGATGAATGTAATACTCTTGAGTTCAGGGATGTGCAATCAAATGTGGTGGGGGGGGCTGTGTTGGCTACGTGTCATATTCTCAATAGAGCGCCTCACAAAAGAATACCTAGTACACCTTACAAGTTGTGGAAAGGTTTTCCTCCTACTCTAAGTTACCTCAGTGTTTAGGGATGTTTGGCAAAGATAGGTCGTCCAGAGTTTAAAAGGACTAACATAGGAACTAAAACCTGTGATGCTATATTCATTGGTTATGCTAGCAATAGTGCAACATACATGTGTATTGTTTTTGATAGACAATCTATGAGTTTTGGTCAGGTGATTGAATCCCGTGATGTGGAGTTCTTCGAGAGAATATTTCGATTTAAGAAAGATACAAGATCTGCTGAAACCAAATTAGCATCTTTGAACTCTAATGTTGCTTCTGGTCTGAGACAGATATAGAGTTGAGGAGAAGCAAGAAAATGAAAACTCCAACAAATTTTGGTGCAAATTTCATCACCAAATTCCTCGTTGATAAAGATGATTTAAGTGAAGAAATAGTTTTCACCTTTCTTCTTGAGGAAGAACCGTGTCATTCGCAAAAGCATGTAGTCAATTGATGCTCTCTTTTAGAAAGAAGCAATGATAGCGAATACGCTATCATACTAATCATACATGGGAAATTGTAAATCACCCTAATGGATGCAAAGCCTTAAAATGCAAGTGGATTCTTAAGAAGAAGTTAAAGGTTGGTGGATCTATTGACAAGTTCAAGGCCATGTTAGTAGTTCAAGGATACTCTTAAACTCAAGGAATTGACTTTTTTTGATATATATGCTCATGTCATAAAGATTTCATCTATTAGAATGCTATTAGTTGCAGCGTCATCTCACAGATTGATAGTTCACCAAATGGATGTTAAGACAACTTTCTTGAATGGTGATTTAGATGAGGAAATTTACATGATTCAACCAGAATAATTTGTATTAGAAGGACAGGAAATAAAGTTTGTAGATTGAAAAATTCACTATATGGTTTGAAGCATACCCCTAAGAAGTGGTTTGAAAAATTTAGCTCAGTCTTGTTTGAGAATGGTTTTGTATCAAACATGGGAGATACATGTATTTTCAGCAAGTGTATAGAACTTGATTATGTGATAATATGCCTCTACGTTGATGATATGTTGATCTTGGGATCATGTTTTTCAATAGTAGAAGAAACAAAAACGTTTCTAAATTCAAAATTCTACATGAAAGACCTCAAGGAAGTATATGTCATCTTAGGCATCAAAGTGACAAAAACAAATGAAGGCTTCAGTTTATCTCAGTCACACTATATAGAGAAAGTACTAAAGAAGTTCGACTACTGGGATAAACCTGCAGCAAGAACTCCGTATGATTCTTCTCTGCACTTGTGTAAGAACAGAGGTGAAAGTATCAAACATAGTGAATTTGCTAAAATCCTTGGGAGTGTAATGTACTTGATGAATTGTACAAGGCCTGACATAACCTATGCAGTAAGTAGGTTGAGTCGCTATACTCACAGCCCAAATGAAGATCATTGGAAGGCAATAGATCGTTTATTGAGGTATCTTAAAGGAACACAAGACTGGAGTTTAAATTACAAAGGATCTACTTGTGTTTTAGAGGCCTTTTGTGATGCAAACTGGGTAACAGACAATGATGTGGATATGTATTCATGTTAGGAGGTGGAGCCATATCTTGGAGATCTAGAAAGAAAACTTGTATAGCTCGATCAACAATGGAATCTAAGCTCATAGCTTTGGAACTAGCAGCACAAGAGGTAGATTGGTTGACAAATGTGTTTGTAGATTTACCAATGGTAAGCAAGCCATGTTCTACCATTCTTATAAGATGTGACTCACAAGTAGCCATTGGTGTAGCTATGAACAAGTTGTATAATGGTAAGAAACGACATATTCGAATGAGACATAAAGTACTGAAAGGCCTTTTGGAGGCTAGTGTATTGTTAATTGAATATGTGAAGTCTTAAAGAATGTAGCAGATCCTTTTACAAAAGCTCTATGCAGTCGAATGGTCAAGGAGACAACTAGAGAAATGGGTCTGTTTCAGACTTAAGTTTGCGAAATTCTCAAAGCTACTTACCGATGGATTTATTAACTTAAATCATGGTTCAAAAGGTCAAAGAAAAAGAAGGACATGAGTAAACTTGGATAAGTCTGGGAATATAAGCTGAATTCATAAAAGGTCTCTGTAATGAGATGTTCATGCTTATGATATGTAAAGAACAAAGAGTTCACATATGTCAATGTTTGAGTTTCTACTAAAGTAAGAAACTTTTGAAAGTTTGAAAAACTGCTATAAGCAGAATGTGTATAATGAAAGTTATAATCAATGCGCTTTGTTACAGGAAAATCATTGATTCAAGTCTTGATGACATTAATGGAGTTTCAAAATCTATTTTGGAATCAAGTAGGGGATTGTTGGAGTTGATTGCAAAATGGATTATGGCCTTACGATTAATTGGGCCATATAATATAATGCAATTGAAACATTCAGATCCACTAAGATTAAACTTAATATCAAGATACAGAAACTGAGTATTTGTATCTATATATATGTAATAAGCTAACATAAGATTAAGTAGGTAAGATTGAATTAACAGAAAAGGAAAAGTTGAAAGAAAAAGAAAAAGATGAAGTCTTCTTCTTTGTTCTTTTGATTTTTTGATCACAAGCTAGTGAGAGAAAGCTGTTACTTTCTGTGTTGTTCTTTGCTTTATCTTCTTTAATCGTCATCTTCTTCCTGTAACAAGACTTGATCATTAGGTGTATAATGGTTAAGTAATCTTTTTTAGAATTCGATAATTACACCCTAAATAAAGAAAAACCCAAACCTCTTACAATTTATCCTTTCCCATCTCTCTAAAACAAGAAGTTCACCAAGCTCGTCTCCTCCTTTCCCGGCGGCCACAGATCTCACCGCCACCGGGAAAGGCTCGCGCTGCAGTCGCATCACTCGACGCGCACTGTAGCTGGTTATAGTGTCTCTCCAATTTCACCTCCGCCTTGCTCTGTTTTGCTTGCCGGTGGCGTGCAAAGCTGTCACTGTTAGTCTCCTCTTCTCCCTCACTAAAGGACGGTGAGGTGTGAAGTTGAGCAAATCGTTTTGGCTGATGGAGATCTGCAAATCTGACTCTCTCCTCTGTAAATCTCGTCCAATGGTGGAGCAGAGTCGGACTATCTCCATCGTCACCGCCGTCGTTGCCTTCCTCGTCTGATTTTAGCCATATTTGGATCGGTGGTGGAGCTTGACTGGGAGCAGACGAGGTGGAGTTGATTGGTTAGGTTTTGTCAAGATGATTCCTTTCATTTCATGGCTTCTCCTGGTGCATTTGCCGGGTTCTTCTCCCGGTTCCAGCCGGTCTTTAGATCTTTGGTTAAGGTCTCTTCGCTTAATCTTCTAGATCCATGTGGTGTGTTGTTTAGTTTATAGATCTTGTCTTTGGTTTTCAATAAATTCTGGCTTTCTGGTTAGTTGTTTAAGATTTTTGTTTTAAGTTTTCTCGTTCCTGGTTTGAGAGATAGACTCCTTATGTCTTCTTTCTCCCCATCGATGGATGTATATCTCATATCCCTTACTGCTCGTTTAAGCGTGGAGATTAAAAATTCTCCGGTGGGTCTCATATGAGACCTCGACGGCGATGGTGCCTCAGGTAGGCAATGACTAGCTGTATGGGAATTTAATAAGAACCTTAACTGTAGCAATTATGTTGGTGGCTTTGTTGTTTGTGTTGTATTTCTGGTCAATTTCTCTGGCGAGTGCAAACCGGCTTCTTTGAGCTTCCGTCACGTTGCTGATCACATACTGTATCAACTCAATTTTACCTTCTCTTTGGGCCTGATGGACTTCAGTATTATCGGTTAACATATTTCGCTTGGTTCCTTAATGTAATGGCCTTTGGCCTTATCTCATATGTAATCATTTACATATAATCAATAAAATTTAATCCCGGGAAAAAAATGGTAAAGTAATCAGAGATAAAGTTATAAGCTAAACTCACTTGAATCCTACACTGGATAGTGATGCAGAACTAGACCTGGATATTTGGTTCTTCAGTTTGGTTCGGGTCGGTTCTTTCGGTTTTCGGTTCTTTCGGTTTCCAAAAAGTGGTGACCAGTAAGTATTAACAAAAATTCGGTTCGGTTTGGTTTTGATTTTTGGTTTTCAGAAATATGGTAACCAATAGGTTCCTATTCAAATTCGGTTTGGTTCCGATTCCAAAAAGGTGAAACCGAATTAGTACATAAATAAAATTAGTTCGTTTCCAAATGGTTATTTTAAAACTAACCAAATACTCAAAAAATAACCAAAAATATTTTAGTACTAAGTATTTTTTGTTCCTATTTGGTAACTTTCAGTTCTCAAAACCGAAGTGAACCAAACCAAGAACCGAAGTTACCTAAACATTAGAACCGAACGGTTCTTTTTAAAAACTAATACCAAATCGAACTGAACCAAAATTTTTTGGTTTTTTGATTCCGGTTAGTATGACCAGGGCTATGCAGAACAATGCATCCTTATCTTTACTTAACCCAAAACCGGTTAAAGTTATCTACTTTTTCGGTTATGTAATTTCTATTTTGAGAAAATTGGTTTAACAAAAGCAAACATGCTTTTTGTTTTCACTTTTTCTCGATCCCAACATTTTCCAATTAATGAATCAATACATTTCTTCTTTTCTTAAAACTTTCTCGCTTTCTCTCTCCAACGGAAACCAAACTCTCTCTGCAACGGAAACCACCATTGTTGCGCCAAGTATTACAACGGCACACACACAACCCCATATTCAACGGAAACCAAACACTTAAAACTTTGGCAGACATCCTCCCCTTGGGAGATTACCACTTGGCAGATCACCAATTGTGTCTTTCACAGTCATTGAGCGAAACCAGATGCAGTGCTACGGATAGCAGCATAATGTGAATGCTCTGATAGTGTTGTTCTCAAACATGGACCATCAAAGACATACATCGGCACAGTAACACTCTAGAAGAACTTTCTCTGGTGCAGCTGCCCAAATGAAAGCTCTTTTACGAGATTGGGAGACTCCATATGCACCTGCCTCCAAGATTCCAAATCTCACCTGAAATATCTGTCGCTTATCATGTGACACAAAGGTCCTAAAATTGTAAGCAACAATCTGTTATATTATACCTGACACGGAGGTCCTCCGTTTATAAAATCCACTTGGCCATGTAGTGGCAGAGTACTTTTGTGGTCCTCATCAAGTTCAACTGCGAGTTAACTGCCTCCGGGGTCCTCATTTGTACAAAAATAATTTTTTAAGGAAAACACTCATTTTAATGGTAAGAACCTACATATACTTGATCACTGATCCTAGTGGTGTTCGGCAATACCACCATAAATTCACCGTGGTATTATCTTCAAGTTTGGTGCGCATAAATGATGAGGATTAAACAGATATATGTGTGAGAGTCTTAAGGTTTACCAAGTAGTGAAAAACCTTGATGATTTCAAGAGTTTTAAGGTTTCTTTTTCACACT
>OVAX01003801.1:0-16988 GCA_900406405.1 Lepidium africanum | reverse complement strand
AAAATGCTATTATAGGTACAAGGTGATGGAGTTATAGTAGCCACTCCTACAGGAAGTACTGTCTATTCTACAGCAGCATGAGGCAATGGTAAACTATCCCTTCAAGAATTACTTGCAAATTTCTAACAATGCCCAAAAATCAGAGAGAGGAGCTCTCCATCAAAGCTCAGGTAATGGTGGGAAAAGGAGTAGGGGTGAAGTTATTGGATCACTATCAGAAACCAGTTGGAGAAGAAAACGTTATCTACAGTCTGAAACACAAGATGTTAGATCGAGGCCTCTGAGGTATGTTTGAACAGCCCATAGATGGCAGGATTAAAACNTTTAACAGCCCATAGTTGGTAGGATTAAAACAGACCTGTAGAGATCGAGGCCTCCAAGATGAACACATATAGTTGTTGTCCATAGTTGGTAGGACTTAAACAGCCCGGTTTTAAAAAAAATGTAATTGTATTGTGTTTTCCTAAATCTTTTTAGGCTTGGAATTATTTAAAATTAATAAGTATAAGATTATATTCTCTTATGGGGGCTTATGTAATTGCAAGGTACAAAGGATTTGTTTTGTTTCCACCCGTGAAGGAATTTGTTAATAATAACTCCATCTTATTTGTGATCTTCCAGTTAAAATTGGTAGACCATGGTACCAGGTTACAAAGCAGTACCACCACGAGCTGACGCAGAGGTCTCTTTTGTCCTAGGTTAGCATACTATTGTTACTCTTGAAATATATCTTCCATCATTATAGACTAATCTAGAGTGAACTCTCAATTTTTCTGATATCTTCTTAACTTAGTTTTACAGATTGATATCCTAAAATAGAGGACAACATCAAGCAAAGTCATTGTTTCAAGTCATCTTTTAAGCATATGGGTGTTAGAAGCCCTTATTTATGACTCACTAACACTTTCTCTTTTCCTCTAGCTATATGTTATTGTGAATATATTTTCATTTTTTTGTCTGTGGATCGAAAGTCTAACCTTATGTCAAGATATATGAATACCTTCTATTTGTGGCTGAACCATATGAACTCATTGTCTTCAACATACGTTTCTTTTCTTCATTATTACCATTTGATTCTGATTTACTTAAGTTCTGCGAGTCATTATTGATGACAAATCTGGCGGCAATGCATAGACCATCAGTCTGTTCACACAATAAGAGTAAACAACTCCAAGAAAGAAGACACTGAGAAGAAGATGAAAAAAACCTCTTATAAGTACTTGCTATGTGCATAATACTTAATTAAATTACAGGTGGTTGAAGTGTCTTACATTGATCGAAGAGCATATAACTCTAGCACCATGGAGGGGGTAGAACTCTGGCACCATGGATGAGGAAGCAAAACAAGAAGATGGTGAAGGAACTGATGGGGATAAGGAAGAAAAGGTTGAAAGGGAAAATAAAAATGAGATGGCGAGTATAGGCGGCAGATGAGTAAGAATCATATGTTTTCCTACATTTCGGAAAGGGAAACATGTGATGTTGGATATGTGTGTACCAACAAAAGAAGACGGGTTAGAAGAGCATTTGAAAGGAGACTGATAATAAAGAGCAAGAACCCAAATCTTTATTTGCAGGCAAGGAAATTACTTTGGGGAGATTTATGGCTACTAACGACTCAAGAAGAAAGTTGGATAGAAATAACAAAGGTCTATGTCATTTAATTTGCTATCTTCAAATTTATAATACTGTATATTTTTTCTCTTACTTGTATATTGTTTCTGAATTTCTCCACTATTTTATCTATGTTATTGATTTTACAAAAAAAACTTTCCAAAAAACCCGCAGCGTAGCGTGGGTACGTGCCTAGTATCTCTAAAAACAGAACTCAAATAAGGAAAGTTAATCAAAAATTATAGATTAAATATGAAAAGATAACATTATCTCAGACTAGAATAGCTACGAAACCACACTATAAAGATGGACAAATGCAGCTAATGAAAAATCTTGTAATGAAAAATTTTATAACAAAAAATGTATTTCACAAATGATGTTCTAAACTTTTACACCCATAAGAATTATATCTCACATATCTTTGAAGATGAATGAAAATCATGAAATATATTCGTAGATGATAAAAATCACAAAAAAATTAAATACTCGAGAATCTGGTGCGTGAGATTCACGCGCGGTGATTCTTTCTATTAAATCTTCGAAGCACTTCACCGACAGTTCATCCCATACGTTCGCCTCTTTGGTGGCTAGCTTGCTCTGCTTAGGTTATGTTTCTCTGATGCTCTGCTTCCTCTCCTCCGGCTATGTCTTCTCATCAGGTTAGTGTTTTCTATTGCAGCAGACGTAAGGTTTGCATCGGTGGTCGAGTAAGTGTTTGGTCATTTTCTCATATAGTTTCCCTTGCTTGGGGATACTAAGAGCTTTTAGTTGTGGTTCTTGCCTCTTCTTCCTTATCTCGCCGTTGTGAGTGGTGGATCTTGTTTTGGTGGATTAGCATCGTCTTGTCGCCGATGGTGGAGCTCGTCGTCCGGTGGTTGCAGCAGCCGGTCTCCTCCTTATGACTTCTGGTGCTCGGTTTCTTCCGTCACGTGAAGATGCTCACAGGTCTTGTCACATTTGTGATAGATGGCTTTGTCTTTGTTAGGATTTTTCCGCTTTTGCCTAGCTTCGGATAGGTTGATATGCATCATATTTACATATATTTCCATTCATATTTTGATCATTTTTATCACTTAGGAGTCGCATTCATTCATTTATGTGTATGTTTTCTTTGGTTTTGCATTTTAGAGTTTAGATAAATCGAGTCGCATATTTGCTCGTTTTTGAGTTATTTTAGGTGATTTGGAGCTATGTATGGAGGCTTGGAGACTTGGTGATGAATAGAAAAACTAAGGGAATGAAGTAAGATGCATCAAATAAACAAGAAAAGTTGTTTGTTGAGAACTTTAACAATTTTGATTGAGACAAAGCCTTCGGTGAAGAACTGCCACTACGTGCTTGATATTGGTGATCGATGAAAGCGTTCCTGTGAATGAAATTGAATGAAAGTTAGAAAAAGGTAGGCACAAGAGTCAGCTGTTATTTGGTGGTGGTTTGAAGGAATTTGGTCAAGTAGTTAGAAAGATACGATTGGAGAGTTGCCTTAGACATTGCTCGAAATAACAAGTCGAGATCAATCAACTGGGATCGGAGACTGGACGTCTATTTAACTATCCCGCTTAAGGTCTCTCCTACCTGCGAGTTTGCTGCGAATGCTGCGAGTAAATACATGAATGAGACGAGTGAGTTAGTCTACGGATTTTACATAACCATTCGATGAGTGAGTTAGCCCACTTGAAGTAGGGTGATTGGATATCAAGCTATGGATTGTCTACCAAGCTATGTATTTTCTCCAAGGTATGGATTAGATTTCCCGCTGAAGAAGATTGGTCTATCCCCCGCTCAATAAGAGTAAGATTTCCCGCCTCTAAATAAAGAGTAGGAGTAGATCGCCCGGGCGAATTTACTCAAGACAGGTCATTCTGCCGGAAAACTCCAAATCTCGAGCATTACTGGAGATTTCTGCTTGAGATTCTTGACAATAACCATTCCAACTCCAAGCTCTCGACCACTTGGTCGAGAATTATGGTCGAGATTTCTAACATAACATTTTTTTTGATTTTATCCGACCCGAATCTGTTTTCACACATTAAACCCTATTGTTTGAGGATTTAGAACACAATTCTAATCTTAATTTCCAGCCTTCTTAGGGAGAATTGGATCCAACATTCTTAGTAAGATTTGATACTTTGGAGAAAGATGACTTAAGAGACTTTGTTCTTCATGTGGATCTTCAAGATCAAACCATCTATCTAGGGTTTCTTCTTAATCTCTTCTCTTAATCGTTTTCATAATGCTTTGTTGAGTTGAAGGTTTGATAGATCTAGGTTTTGATGATTGAGTTTTGATGTTTAGGATGTTAGATTCATCAATTTAAATGTTCTTAAATCTAGAAGCTATGAGTTTTATTGCCCACAAGGTGTTTGATAAAATTTCTGAATAAACCAAATTGGTGTTTCATGTGTTAGATAGAGCTTCATTGTCTTCTTGAGCATCCTTAGCATATTGTCATTCTCTTAGATCAATCTCTTGACCCTTGACTCATTGCAAATGAGAGAGATATTTTTGGAAATAGATTAAGTGAAAGCAAAATGAATTGATTGATATAGATTGAGTCAACGCCTTGCAATCATATTGTTGCCAATTCGAGATTTCCTGTGGATTTGAACCTCAAGTGCTTCAAACGACAAGTTGTTTGCATTTGTTGTATTATTCGAGTGTTTGACATTTTTGTATAGCCATCCTGCTTAGGTAGACAGTTGGATTTCGGCCTCCTTACAGAGAGTTGATGCAAATGCTTACATCATAGGTCGAGATAGTGTGGAGTCATGCTTCCAATCAATTTGGTTCATTTGGTTCCACTCTGAGAAAACTCATAGATTACAAATGGAGTCAAAGCCACTTGATGTAAAGAGAGTCAATGCTTGATTACTCCAGTTGTCCCGCCATTAACGACTCAAATTCCCAGACCTTCAGTAAAAGACTTCCTTATACTTGAATACTTTGATTCAACATTTACCGGTTGTCTTCTTTTGCTCTTTCCTTTTCATGGTCTTCTTTAGAATTCCGTAAAATTTGTTACCACTTCATTATTGTCTCGATGTACTGGATACTTTTGATTTTGTGGTCTTTTTATCGTTTTCTGGGTCATGAAATCAATCTTTTAAGTTTTGCCAATTATAAGACAAAATGTATTAATCTTTTGAATAAATTTACATTTTATCAAAAAAAAAAAAAAACTAGATCCTGATCAAATCTTTTAAAAAACTGCTTTTAACATAGTAACCAATAAAAAAACATTTTATGTACAAAGAAACCCAACCATAATATGAAAGTTTCTATATCAGGTAACCTATTTTCCAAATCACAATACCTGCATATATAACTTTTTGAGTAAATTAGCTTAATATCCTATTTAATTTTATAAATCTATTAACTACCCTTATAATATTGTTTATTAAGTAAATATCATTTGACCATTCATGTAAAAGACTAAATTACCTCAATCGAAATATAAATATTTAATTTTATTACAATTTGGCCAAGAGAGCATTAATGGCAGGGACAGCGCATTTAATGCGTTGTCCCCGTGTTTGTTATCAGATATAATATTTTGTACCGGATAACTTATTTAGTATACACTAATACTATACAGAATATCAATTAATATATATTAGACATTGATAACATATTTAGTATCTGCTAACATATTTAGTGTCTGCTAACATATTTAATATCTGCTAACATATTTTTTACATGTTACATTAGTTAAATTGATTACATTTCTTACATTGGTAACATATATATTACACACAAACATTAAATGTAATAACCATAAATATATTTATTACACTGATAACATATTTAGTATCTGCTAACATATTTCTTACTTGTTACACTGGTTGCATTAATTACTTTCTTACATTGTCCATCATCACTACCATAATTTATCATATGCTAACTTAAAATGTAATACATGTTAATACATGTACTTTTCGTTAACTTGTATATATAGTATCCATTAAATGATTTATCATCAACTACCTTATGTGTTTTACCTGGTACATGATTTATTAATAGTTAACTTATGTGTTTTACCCGTTAAAACGTTATTTAAAAAGTAACATAAACATTATCCGCTATTTATATATAATACCCATTAATTCATGTATTACCTAGGATTTTAGGCTTTTAGCATGTCAAATTCAGCAAAAATTGATTAATTTCAGTTGCAACTAAATGGATTAGCTGAGGATTACATATTCCAATTCCAAGCTTTAAATTTATAAAAATTGAATTTTCAATAACCACAAAGCATCTATAAGATAAAATATCTATTACGATGCACCAAGAGGAAGAAAAGATAGAGATAAAATTGAGAGAAGATGAAAAACGTGAGAAATAAAATAAGGGTGAATTGCTAGATTGGAGCCAAATTAAGAGTTAATTATTTAAATAGAGCAATTGTTTGAAAATTACTAAAATAGTTTTTTTAATTCTACAAACCATTTTGCCCTTTTTTTATGAGTAAACAAAAACGTAATTACAAAACTACCATTAATGAAACTTGCCACGTAAGTGGTCCCGCATTGACCAACTCTACTAAACTAATTGAGCGCAACTTGATAGAGTTAATCATATCTTAGTAGAGTTAAAGTATGTATAATAGAGTTGACATGAATTAAAAAGTCGTGTATAGTAGAGTTGAAGTGTATTCATAGTAGAGTTAATTTTCCCTCTTTCATCAACTCTACTAAACTAATTGAGTCAACGTGATAGAGTTAATCATATCTTGATAGAGTAAAACTGTGTGTAATAGAGTTGAAATGTATGAAAAAGCAGTAGAGTTAAAGTCTATGCATAGTAGAGTTTATTTTCCCGCTTTTACTAACTCTACTAAACTAATTGAGTCAACGTAATAGAGTTAATCATATCTTGATAGAGTTAAACTGTGTATAATAGAGTTGACATGAGTTAAAAAGTAGTGTATAGTAGAGTTAAAGTGTATTCATAGTAGAGTTAATTTTCCCTCTTTCATCAACTCTACTAAACTAATTGAGTCAACGTGATAGAGTTAATCATATCTTGATAGAGTAAAACTGTGTGTAATAGAGTTGAAATGTATGAAAAAGCAGTAGAGTTAAAGTCTATGCATAGTAGAGTTTATTTTCCCGCTTTTACTAACTCTACTAAACTAATTGAGTCAACGTAATAGAGTTAATCATATCTTGATAGAGTTAAACTGTGTATAATAGAGTTGACAAGAGTTAAAAAGTAGTGTATAATAGAGTTAAAGTGTATTCATAGTAGAGTTAATTTTCCTGCTTTCATCAACTCTACTAAACTAATTGAGTCAACATAATAGAGTTAATCATATCTTGATAGAGTTAAACTGTATATAATAGAGTTGACATAAGTTAAAAAGTAGTGTATAGTAGAGTTAAAGTGTATTCATAGTAGAGTTAATTTTTCCGCTTCCATCAACTCTACTAAACTAATTGAGTCAACATAATAGAGTTAATAATATCATGATAGAGTTAAACTGTGTATAATAGAGTTGACATGAGTTAAAAAGTAGTGTATAGTAGAGTTAAAGTGTATTCATAGTAGAGTTAAAGTGTATTCATAGTAGAGTTAATATTCCCGCTTTCATTAACTCTACTAAACTAACTGAGTCAATGTAATAGAGTTAATCATATCTTGATAGAGTTAAACTGTGTATAATAGAATTGAAATGTATGAAAAAGTAGTGTATGGTAGAGTTAAAGTGTATTCATAGTAGAGTTTATTTTCCCGCTTTTACTAACTCTACGAAACTAATTGAGTCAACGTAATAGAGTTAATCATATCTTGATAGAGTTAAACTGTGTATAATAGAGTTGAAATGTATGAAAAAGTAGTGTATGGTAGAGTTAAAGTGTATTCATAGTAGAGTTTATTTTCTCGCTTTTACTAACTCTACTAAACTAATTGAGTCAATGTAATAGAGTTAATCATATCTTGATAGAGTTAAACTGTGTATAATAGAGTTGAAATGTATGAAAAAGCAGTGTATGGTAGAGTTAAAATGTATTCATAATAGAGTTTATATTCCCGCTTTTACTAACTCTACGAAACTAATTGAGTCAACGTAATAGAGTTAATCATATCTTGATAGAGTTAAACTGTGTATAATAGAGTTGAAATGTATGACAAAGCAGTGTATGGTAGAGTTAAAGTGTATTCATAGTAGAGTTTATTTTTCCGCTTTTACTAACTCTAATAAACTAGTTGAGTCAACGTAATAGAGTTAATCATATCTTGATAGAGTTAAATTGTGTATAATAGAGTTGAAATGTATGAAAAAGCAGTGTATTCATACTAGAGTTTATTTTCCCGCTTTGACTAACTCTACTAAACTAATTGAGTGCAACGTGATAGAGTTAATCATAACTTGGTAGAGTTAAAGTGTGTATAGTAGAGTTAAAATGTATGAAAAAGTAGTGTATGGTAGAGTTAAAGTTTATTCATAGTAGAGGAGTTTATTTTCCCGCTTTTACCAACTCTACTAAACTAATTGAGTGCAACATGATAGAGTTAATCATAACTTGTAGAGCTAAAGTGTGTATAGTAGAGTTAAAATGTATGAAAAAGTAGTGTGTTGTAGAGTTAAAGTTTATTCATAGTAGAGTTTATTTTCCCGCTTTTACTAACTCTACTAAACTAATTGAGTGCAATGTGATAGAGTTAATCATAACTTGGTAGAGTTAAAGTGTGTATAGTAGAGTTAAAATGTATGAAAAAGTAGTGTATAGTAGAGTTAAAGTTTATTCATAGTAGAGTTTATTTTCCCGTTTTTACCAACTCTACTAAACTATAACCTAACTCTACCAAACCATTACCAAACTCTACCATTCAAACCAAAAATTACGATACAAACTATACTACACATAAACGAACTCTACTACACTAACAAAAACTCGTGATGAACTCTTCTAAACTAGAACCTAACTCTACCAAACTATAACCTAACTCTACCAAACCATTACCAAACTCTACCATTCAAACCAGAAATTACGATACAAACTCTACTACACGTAAACGAACTCTACTACACTAACAAAAACTCGTGATGAACTCTTCTAAACTAGAACCTAACTCTACCAAACTATAACCTAACTCTACCAAACCATTACCAAACTCTACCATTCAAACCAGAAATTACGATACAAACTCTACTACACGTAAACGAACTCTACTACACTAACAAAAACTCGTGATGAACTCTTCTAAACTAGAACCTAACTCTACCAAACTATAACCTAACTCTACCAAACCATTACCAAACTCTACCATTCAAACCAGAAATTACGATACAAACTCTACTACACGTAAACGAACTCTACTACACTAACAAAAATTCGTGATGAACTCTTCTAAACTAGAACCTAACTCTACCAAACTATAACCTAACTCTACAAACCATTACCAAATCTACCATTCAACCTAAATTATGAGAATAACTCTACCATACTTAAAACTCAGAAACCCACGAGAAATTCGCAAGACATAAAATCCATTTCGAAATCTAATGTTGAAGAACGAAATCGAGAGAAATTGAAAGAAGAAGAACGAAATCGAGAGAAATTGATAGAAGAAGTTTGCAATCGAACCCAGAAATTGAGAAAAGAAGAACAAAATTGAGAAGAAAAACGAAATCGAGAGAGAAATTGAGAGAAGAAGAACGCAATCGAACCCAGAAAACAATTTACCCAAAGATTGAAAAGAGAACACGAAACGAAACGAAACTTACCTTTGAAAATTTATGGTTGAACGGTTCGTAATGGTGAGAAGAAGATGAAACAGGAAGAAGATAAAAAAAACTTTTATCTCAAAAGGGTGCAATGGTAATTGCACCATTTTCTCTTTTTTTCTGAATAAAAACTATTTGAGTCATTTCTCTGTAATTTGATTCTATTTGAGTAATTTTTTCATAAAATAAAGAAAGGAGATAATGAACGTAAAAGAGAAGAAAGAAAAAAGAGGAGATGAAAATCGAAATCGAAAGAAAAGAAGAGATGAAAATCAAAATCTAAAATCAAAATAGAAATAAAATTGCAAATCGATGAAATTGATGCAGCAAAGAAGAAGAGTTGAGAGAAAAAGAGAAGTTGAAACGTGAAAGAGAAAAGAAGAGAGAAGTGATGGTGGTTTTGTTGAGAGAAGAGAACATGGTGGCCAGTCAAACGGACAAAAATCATAGGAGCAAAATATAGACCAAAATAGGTCCAATAAACTTAAGTTTTATAGGAAGGGTAAAATAGTTAATTTTAGATTTAAAAGAAGATAATGACCAAATTTCTCTAACTTTTTTAGTAATTTAACAAAACAAATTCTTAGAAATTTTTTTATTAAAGTAACAGGGAAATAACCATAGATTATCTATATTTATATATACTAATGCATCTCACGAAGTCACATACTGACATACATAAGATTAAAACACAAAATAAACTGAAAACAGAACAATACATAAAAGAACATAAAAGATATCTTTCTTTCACATTATTTAAATGTTATAAATTCATCATCCTCTTTTATACCTTTCTCTCTTTTTTTCTTCGTATGATCTTCAACGCCTTTATACATATCAGTTCGTGCCTTATCCACATCATCTTCAGGCCCAACAACAGCTTCAGTCACAGTTTGAGCAGCGTCTTTTGTATTCTCCCAAGCTCCTTTCACTGTCTCTTTAGTCTTGTCTCCAAGTTCCTCAGCTTTACCCTTCACTGTCTCCTTAAACCCTTCTGCTCTCTCCTTTGCATCTTCTCCATACTCTTTGACCTTCTCTTTTGCGTTGTCGATTGTGTCCTCAGCTTTATCCGCTGCCTTATACGCTCCTTCGTTTACTTTGTCTTTAGTCCGTTCCGCATCGTAGGCTGTGTCCTTTGCTTGTTCTTTTGTCTCGTAAGCTTTATCTGCAGCTTTAGATGCATCTTCATTGGCGTTGTCCTTAGCCGCTTGGACATAGTTTTCTTCGGTATCTTCCCTCCATTTCCTTGATGCGTAAGCTGTATCGCCCCTCGAATCTCTTTCCTGAAATAAACATTACAAGGTACAATTTAGGGTTAACATCTAGACCAACATAATATAGTAAACTGGACCAAATACATAAAACAATAGGGTATAAATGCGACCTCGTTTTTGCTAACGGAGGAGGCAAAGCAGACGCGAGAAACTCTGCGGGTAGACGAAGCTAGAGTAGCTGGAGTGTTGACTCTAGGGAGAGCCTTCGAGAGACTAAGGAGAGCGGTTTTTGTTAGCTGCATGGTCGCCATTTTCATCAAGTTAATAACGAGATTTTTCTTTGAAAGCAAGAATTTGCTATGTGATTCGATTCGATAGATTCTCAATTTTCTTCTCTTTTTGCAGTGATCTTCGAGGTCGGTTTCCCTAATACGTTGCAGCTTGTAGATCCAACACTAGAGAAGCTGGCAATTAAAGTATTTGACACGTGTAGATATGTTGACACGTGTGTGAATGTGAGTTTTGGTGGCTTCGGTGAATTGTTTACCGATCGCAACGAAACGCATTACATAGGTTATTTAATGACTCACCAATTTCAAACCAAATCTTTTGTCTTTAATAATTAAAGGCCCAGGCGCGAAAATTTGTTTTTCTTGTGGGACAAGGTTCCCTTTTTAGTTTCTGTCTAGTTATGTTTGATGTAGTCAAGTTACTTGTTCTTTGATGTACTCAAGTCCTGAGAATATATATTGTTTTCAACTCATTGTTTTCTGTATTCAAGTTCAAATATATTAATGTCATAGAATATTACTACAAAAGAATTTGGAAAAAGAGAGAGAATATTACAAAAGAATTGGATTCTACATCTCAAGCATTAATTTTGATCGGAAAACCAAATCATTCTTCCATGTGGATCTTGAACTGGTCTTGAATTTCTCTCAAACCCCTATATTCAGTTCATCAATTAATTAGTAATCAAAATTAGATAAATATTAGGTTATATATGAAATAATTTGGTTCTATCAAAAATTTCTACTCACATCATCAACAGCTTCCCTCAGAGCTGTAATTTGCTACTCTGATATTGTGTTCACCTAAATACACCAAAATGCAATAAATAAAATAAAAAAATTACTAAGTTTGAAGCTTTAAATATATCAAAACAAATTACAATATATACTGTAACAAAAAATAATACCTTTTTAACAATTGTCCAAATAACGTCTTCCGTACATGGAGGAGAAGTGAGAGAGCCAATGTATCTATAAAACTTGTTGGTTTCAAAATTATAATCCCGAGGATCTACCATCCCTAGATTATTCTTTTCCTTTTCCACTGCTTTTATTTCATTTAATATCTGCATATTATCAAATCACAAATCATCAAAACTAAATGACATACTAATTTTTTAATATTTAAAATGTAATTAAGTAAAAAAAACTGCGATTATAAATACCTTAGTGAGGAATTGATCAGGTTCTCCTAATTTATAAAGAACTGCAACCACTGCGAGTTTGCCTCCAGCACTTATATGTACCATATGTTGCTCCAGGTCATACCTATAACACATTTAAGAACAAATTATGATCATATAAAATTATTGCAAAACCTAAACTAATTGATACTAAAATTAAAAACCACAAACCTAGTTGCATTAATGGTATGCTCAGCTGGTAAATGCCAATGACATTGTTCCAATTTAAAATCCGTTTGATTTATCGTTATTTTGCCAGCATCTTGTCCTTTCCACGATACCATAACATCATGTCCTCTATTCATAATCACAGCAGAAGCTGGTTTGTATTCTTTTCTCAATGTTTGATGATCATGAATAAGACTGACTCTTTCGTTAGTGAGATCATTGGAGATTGAAGTTTTCCAGTGTTACAAACTTCCCATTTACGATTTAGTTTTCCCCATTCTGATGGTCCTTTTCCTGTTTGTTGTTCGTATGCAAATGAGTGGCCTGTTTTTGAATCAGCAAATTCATATATACATGATTAATCTAAATTTTATTACCAAAAAGATGAAAATTTACTAGAAAAGTTTAGAGATGTTATGCGATCATACCGACTTCACCAGCATGAATGAGTAGATTATTAAGGAAAGATGAATAGATGAAGAACATTGCGAAAATGAAATTTTTTTTTTGTGTTAGGATTCATTTTGTTTTTATGAGATCCCAACACAAAAAAAATTTCGTTTTTGTTGAATGTTTTGTTTCTTAAGAATGTTTTGGATATTGAAGGTTTTTAGAGATATCATATTTAAAAGAGGCATTTAGGGAAGGTTTTTGTTATGTTGTTCTTTTTGTTTTAACATTTGTTGCCATTGTTAGTTAATTATTTGAATGCTTAGTATGTGACTATACAAAAACAAAAAGTTAACAGTTTAGTGGATTCATTTGGTTGAGTTTTCTAATTTGGCTTTTTATAGGAAATAATATGAAATATGACAATTTTACAGAAATAAAAATCAGTATAGATAATTAAAAAAACAATCTCATTTACAAAAGAAAACGTTTAACGATCCCAACAAACAAAACTTGACTAGTATTGAAAACATCAATATTGAAGGGGTTGTTTTGTAAAAAATATTTATTTTATAGGGTGTTTTACGTAATTTTCTACAAAAACAAATGCATGTGACTATTAAAATATTAAATCATATTTATTAAGAAACATATAAGTTTCTAAATATGCGGCTAAAATGTCTAAACAGAGCTACCATCGTTTTGGTTTACTTATGAAATGAGACTAAATCTAGACGATGCTAAAAAGAATTATATAGGAAATATATATGTATGACTCTCTTACTTCCGTGGATTCATTTTAGGGATTATTTGAACGTATATACTAAATCTTAGTCAAAATTTGAAATCTATACCAAATTATATTAAAATTTGAAAAATACCTATTTTTTAGAAAATCGACATTTTTAACCTTAATAAACTAACAAATCTCAAATAAATAAAGAACAATCGATACTAAGTAATCAATTAGATTTAGGGTTGTTATTGTTTGATAGTTCTCCTGTAGTAGGTATTCTCTTTGTCGTTCATCACCAATATCATTACTCATCATCTAACATTTTTTTAATGCCTTAACTTTGTATATAATGTCAGTTTGCTTTTTGTTTAGTTCATCACCATCATCATCAATGAAGGCTCGAAACTATGAACCTTGTTTGAGTTTTTATAAATTTGTTTATGGTAATCGTAATATATTTTTCATGATTGTTTGAGGTTTGTTATTCGATGCCTGTGTTGAATCTAAGAAAGAATTAAATGCACTAATTACTTTTATCTACATTCCTATTAATTATCCCTTAATTATATTTGTGTTTGTTTTTAAGCAGATATTTACTATGTCAACTTCAACAACAGTGGTCCCCGGATCATTTTCAATACAGTTGTTTACGTGTGAAACTGAACCTGAATTCAAGAAGAGTTTTACATATTATTCGAAATTAGAAAGGTTACCTGTTTTGTCAAAACTTATTCCATTGGAAGAGCTTGAACAAATAAAAATGGCCCACTAGGAGTTCTTCTAAAATTTTACGAGAGTGGATATATGTGGTCAGCTAGAATAGTGCATGAACTTTTAGTAAATCAACTTGTGACGAACAAGAAGTATGAGTTTTGGACTCTTTGTGCTGGACAACCAATGAGATTTTCCTTGAAAAGTTTTAGGACAATTATTGGGCTTAATTGTGATCCTTATCCTCCTGAAAGCAGTGATGTCAAAGATGATCCGCTGTTTTGGAAACGATTTAGATCAATACACAAAAAAAGATATATCTTACAGTATTCTTAAAGAAAAAATCTTGAACAGCAAGGATTAGAGCAGTAAAGATAGAATTAGACTGGTTTACTTATTTTTGGTTTGTCGATTTCTGCTAGCTCGTCATCCTAAGAGTGGAATTACTTTAAAAATGGCTTCTTTGGTTACTGATCGTAAATTTTTTGAAGAATATCTGTGGGGATGAGTAGCTTTCCAAAGTTTGATTGAATCGATATTTGAGGTTGAGTTAGATTTGATCATGAATTCATATAGTATAAATGGATTTGTTCAAGTACTTCAAATTTGGGCATATGAAGCTATTCTTGCTATTGGCAAGAAATGTGGAAATGCAAAACTTGATTTGATGGAATTTCCTCCAATCCTAAGATGGAAAGGATCAAGAAAAAGATGTAAATACGATATTCCTCAGAAAAATGAATTGGTATGTCTACTTTCTTATTCTAATATCTAGTTAAATCTCAAGATTGGATTGTTTGTTTTCAGTTAAATGCTGGTATAATTACATTTAACTGAGTCGTTTAACATTTTCTGTTTGTAGTGGGTTTTGATTTTGTGTATTGTATATGAAATTTGACTGATCAAATTGCCAACACAAATAAATACATTGACTTATTCGAATTTATATTAACTGGTAAGAATCCACTAGTTTGATAAAATATTGGGGGAAATTATACACGAAGATTCCTTTGTTATCTACTTTGAAAATTATACATGAATACTCCAGTCAATAGAATGACTATAACTCAACTTTATTCCTATAAAATTATCTACTCCTGAAATACGAAGCTCACTCTTAAAATATTTTCACAGGTTTTTGTAAAAGGAACTATGGATAATGATTCGCAGGATCTATGGAAGGATGAAAAACAAGATGTCACAGTTGATAATATGTTATTGCTAATTTCTGAAAATTCCAAAACGCCTTTTGAAAGGCATTTTTGGAATGACAAAGAGAAAGTAGATGGGCATGAGAAAAGGATACAAAGAGAAGATAAAGAAGGTCCGATTGAGAAAAGGAAGCCTAAGTCAAAAGTGAGAAATGGTAATGACATTGATTCTTTAAAGATATGTTTTGCATCTTCAGTGGAGCAAATAGCAGATAAATTCCAGAGAGATATCTCTACACTTATAGGAGATCATTAGAAGATTTTGAATTCGAGGATGGAAAAAATTGAAGAGGACATCAAAGAAATTCGTGAAATTAACAAGATTATCGGATCTAAGATGGAAACAATTGAGGTTTCTGTCAAAGGATTTCAAGAAAGAGGAGTTCTTCACAAAGAATTTGTAGAGGAAAATGATTTCAAGAAAGGCACCACATGTTATAACAAGCCAAGTGAAAAAAAAAACAAAGCTGGTATGTATACGAGACCATATATATTATTGACTTATTTTCTTCTGTTTACCTTCTTATAAGTATTTGTATTTTGTTGTGATATTTTAGGTGTCAAAGTATGAATTAAAAGATATGTAAGTTGATGATTTAACAACAAATGAGGATTCCGGAGATTTCAAAATGCATGATGGTCAAAGTAAAGAACAAGAAGAAGTGTGCTAAAGCTTTGTCAGAAACATCTTCAGTACGAGATCGAAATATGAAGAGGCAGTTAGAAAAATTTACGACATCAATCAAAGTTTTAATAAAAGAGGAGGAGCCGAGTAAGAAGGACAGAAGGAATAGAAAACTGACATCAAATCTAAGATCTCCGTTCAAAACTAATGATAACATTCATAAGATTATTATTGGAAATGGGTCATGGACGATGTATGATCCTTTTGAGCTGGTTCAAGAGACATTGGTCAAAGCCTTGGATAAATGGATTATTAGTAATCTGTAAGTTTATTTATATATTCATCTTTTATTTCTTCTATCTGCTTAAGATTTTGTATATGTGACATATTTTTTAGTACGGTTTAATGCAGCACCGCACAAGAAGAAATTGGGAAAAAAAATTTTACAGAGCTTAGGACTCCTCAGAAACATATTAGTAATAGCGTAAGTTACAAAAATTTCATTATCTTGTTTAACATATACATTGTAATCATGATGTTTGCTCTGCAGCACATTGATGCAGGAGTGACATTATTTCGGTGAAGATCATTGATGAATCCATGTCCATACAGACATGGGAGAGTGGCATTTATGGATTTTGCATTTACAGTTGCAATTGGTCATAACTATAAAGAATTCAGAAAAGACCCAAAAAATTATAAATGGAAATCTGGTGCTCTTGATTACTACCGAGGTGTGTTGCCTGTTGCAGGGTGTACGAAGAAGCAGTTTAGGAAAGACGTTGATGATATATATCTGGTGATTCACATAAAAGGTAACCATTAGGCTGCATTAGCTATATCAATCCCAAAAAGGACAATCCAAGTATTTGATAGAATTATTGGGTATGCAACTGAAAAGGAAATGGAAGAATATGTTGATGTGATCATGGACAGCTCAACATCTCAACAAAAGGAACACAACATGGAGAGCTTGGACGAACTTGAGAAGGAAGCTGGTTTGGAAATCACAATGCCAAGTGGACCATTGACGAGAGCTAGGAGGAAGTTGTTGAACCAAACCATTGAAGGGATGCTTATCAAGATGCATACTTCCGAACCACCAAGACACTC
>OVAX01003800.1:0-16992 GCA_900406405.1 Lepidium africanum | reverse complement strand
CTTTCAATATTTTAAATTTAATTAGATAAATGATTTACAAAAGATATTTGATCATAAAATACCGACAAAATATCTAAAGTACAATTAACATCATTTTTAGTAATTGACACAATTATTTTCATCATTTATAATAATTGACGTAATTGTTTTCATCATTTATAGTAATTAATACAAATTTTAGCATTATTTGTATATGTGATACAAACTAATATCATTTATTAGTAAATGATGAAAATAGTTGCATCAGTTGTTTAAATTGACACTAACTATTTGTATCACTACTTTCAGAGTCATTTTTGTAAGTGATGTAAATAGTGGTTTGTGTCAATTAAGAACTAATGCAAACAATTAAAATATATGATGTAGGACACCTAATTTCTTGTAGTGTCTACGGACACCGCTAATTCTACAAATGGATAGTAAACATGTACCCATATCCGTATAAGAACCAAGACTCACCGGATAAGCTCGACAAACACATATAGGGATAAGCTCAGCAGACTTTAATTTTCATCTGAAGTAGTATCCGTTAAACGTCAGATGATTAAAATAACTGTAAAGTAATTTCAAGTGTTGAAAATTCGAACCCACGATATGGGAGATGCCTGGACCTGATTCTTACCACTCGACACAGTCATTCGATGATATTAATTATGTTTGTAGGAGGAATAATCTTTTACTATTATATATAAATACGAACATCAACTTATGAATTAATTCAGAGTTCATATATTATTGGTCAAGATTTATACTAACAAAAATCAGAGTCAAAATCGATCTTGGGATTAGTCAAGTAATATATATGTATATTACGTAATATGAGTACTTCCCTAATCTGTATAAAGTAAATATCAAAAAACAAAATACAAATTGAATACTATTTCGATTATATATATATATATATATCAAAACAAAAAAAAAACTTCTAAAGAACACAAACACTATCGTCGTGAATACTGCTGCTGGTAAGGTGAAGTGGCTTGAATTCGAACTTTCCGTTTCTGAAGAAAGCTTTGGAGAGATTTTCTCATAGAAGCTTTTGGATTTGGAAGCTGATGCTGAAATTGGGTCGACCTGTTTGAATGATCCGATGATGATGATGATGATTTCTTTTCCTTTTCTGATCTGCTCGCCATTGATAATATCGATTTTGCTTGAAGATGAGTCATATATGAAGAAACACACATTTTTCCATTGTAGAAGATTGTAATTCTCTGATAGTTTTCTTGTTGTTGTGAATTCCCAGAGCTCGTTGATTCTATCACACTACAAATCAGGCAAATGTAAAAGTTGATCAGATTCATGAACATAAATGAAATTCTCAGATAATAAAAACATAATTTGAAGAGAGACTTACGAAGAATCGGAGTGAAAAGAAGAAGGAGAAAGACGAAGTTCCAAGTCGCAAGTCTTTTGCATACTCATCTTGTTGTTGTAAGAATAAGAAGAATTGAATATTGATGATGTTGAAGATGAGATTGTTTTAAGGAAAGAAAAATGAAAGAATTATATATATATGTGTTAAGGAGAGAAGATAGTGGAAGAGAACACGGGTTTTATCACGGCGGACTCTTACGACAAACAGTCGACAGACAGAACACAGCTTTCTCTTTATTTCTCTCACGTGTAAAATGCTTTTTTATTATTATTTTATTTGTGGATCACTTTATATTTTTTGGATTTTTTCTAAACAAGACATAAAATAAAGTGAATATCTTTAGTTTTGTTTTTTTCTTTAATGCTTATCCTAAATTTCTACTGGCTGTTTGGAGGTATTTCGCACATTTTTTATTTGTTCCATAATAATTCTTATTATTATTATTATTATACCCATTTTAGTTGAAAATGCGGTTGTTATTCGAAAATGATCCGAAATGACTAACCAGTTTCGGTCCAATTCTCGTATCTGTTTTACAATTATAATTCTTTCTAATAATTATAATTATATTTAATATAGTTTAGTCAAATTTAATTAGTATAATATGTTTGTTGGTCATAATGTGGAATTAGGAGTATTTCACCGCCACCGGTGATATTATTATAATGCATATATTTTCTGACTTATTTTCAGGCGGCTTATCTTTTATTTTTAAGTAAAGTAGTAATTAGAATCTGTGGTCATTGCTTGCACACTACTCAATAACTTGGCGGGTATTTTTGACATAACTTTTGTTTTTGTTTAAAGTGTTTTTAGTTTTTTCACAGATTTTGATAAAATGATGAAATTCAAATAAGCATTACTGAATAATAAACGTGTGTTAATATTATTTAGTTACAAGCATGTAAACATATGAGCCGAAAGTAAAGACGTTACAAGTTACAATTTCCTTTTCAATATTAATTGAATTCATATTTCATTTAAATGTGTAATTCATGTTTGTAGGTTTTTTATCCGTATAAAATAAGATAAAATAAGTTTTTAGGCCTTTTACAGTAAAGCATTACGTACCTAACCCATTTGAGTTATGAATAATCTTTTATTAAGCCACGTGCTTGTGAAATCTTCATTCGTTGCTCCTTTCCCTAGTTTAATATCTCTACAAGTTGTGATTATATTATATGTTATTAAGGTTATGAACAAGTGGAAAGAATTCGTTATAAAAATTTTCGGTGTTAAGCTCTTATTAATTATATGACCAACAATTAATATACTTGCATAATTCAGATGTAGAAAGCCTTTGCCATGACGTCAATACATTGATATGTTTTTTACAATAATTAAATGGATAAGATACTATATGTAACCTAGAACCCATTAAGCTAAAGAGTATTATAATTATTTGAAATCGCATTTTTATTTTTAAAAAATTGTAGAAGCAAAACATTTAACAATTTGCCAAAAATTATTTTCTCCAAATTTTTTTTTGATTAAACTGTTTTAAGTAATATATTCGTGAAATATGATTTTAGTAGTAACATGCATAGATAATAGTAAATCACCTAGTAATCTTTTATTTGTGAATTGCCGTCAAAAAAGTAACTTACATTTTTTATTTTATTTTCTTTTCTTTTTCTTTTTTAGTTTATTATATTTTTGCGGTAAGGGAAAAAAAAAGGAGAAGTAAACCTCGTGTGGCATGAGAAATACTAGTAGTAATCAACAACCTTAATAATTAACATTGTTGGTTACTCATGCACCATTAAATTGTATAACTATTTGTTAAATATCGTTTTCTTATCACATAATAATATGATTACGTGTCGATAAGTTGTTGGACGAGTCCTAATTAGATATGTCGATATACCGACTATATAAACAAAAAACACGTTGAAAATAAAAATCATGAATATCCACAAGTAATTAAGTCAAAAGATAAATCTTGGTTGGACCAAACTAAACATGTGGTTGGAAGCGTTGTAGAAAATAACACAATCGACATATAAGTCGGCTGATAAGTCCCAACCTATCTTGCAATTTACACAGATACACATTGATGTGAAGTTTGTAATTGACACGAAAATTTGTATAATCAAACAAAAACAATTAGTCACATGTTTGATTTAAGAATCAAGGTCCCACGAAACCCACTCCTCAATAAATTTTGTGGATTCTTAAAATAAACAACTTTTCAAATTGTTGCTTCAGCGCCTACAATTCTGTGATATGATTACAAACTAGTTTTTTCTTGGGTAAAAGTCGATATGGTTGAAATTGAAAACATATCAAGTCACATTTAAGACTTATCAACAAACAAAGATTAGGGTTCTCGAAGATGATAATTACTACAAAGTACAACGAATCAATGAAAAATGCAAAGTTTTATATTCTATCTTTATTGGGATTGGTTAACATTGGTTATTGGTTATTTCTGGTTTATAGTCTGTTTGTATTTACGAGTATGTAGGAGAATATCTTATCTCTCTGTTTCGTAGAGTCCGAGTCTTTAGCAAGACTTAGTCGTAATATTGTACACTCCGTGTATTTAAATCCTCGTAGGCTCTTTCATTGAATATACAGAAAATTTTCTCTTCATCATTCTCTTTTTAATCTTTCAACAAGTTTTTAAGCCAAATTCCGAACAAAGTCAACTAAAAGTTGGTACAGGGTTTTCATATGATTTATACCTATCCTACTACCATTCCCATGAATGGTCGTAAACTTTTTATTGTTAGCCCCTAAATCAAACGAGAAACCTGCAAAATCATATACTCATTGAGTAAAGACCAAAAACTGGGTGTAAATATAGAACTAGTGACCATTTTCAGGATGAGACGGAACAAAATTAATTATCAGTGAAGAGTTTGGTCTGAAGAATAAGGTAGTGTCAATTCTGGTTTTTGCAATAAGTAGGCAAATGAAAGAAAGATAATGTTTTATCATATGAAGAGTGTATATATACACATTCATGACCAAGGCCAATTAGCATCTCTCCACGCAAATCGACATCCTCCAAAACTATTATTACTGCAACCATCTGCTTTAAATCCATCAAGTTTGATGGCTTGATTGGAGTCTTCTGATCCATCTAAATCACCACAACGAAGTTCTTGATCACGTTTAGCTGATTCCTCTCTGTATGATGGATTTGAGTATCTCGGGTGTTGAATAAAAGGTACATTCTTCCACCAGAGTTTAAGTGCCTATAAACATGGTACATGTGAAATCAATCCCGTCACGTTGATCCACAATTTGAGAACATGTACTTAAAAGAATTGAGTATATGTCTCACTTACATGCCAATAGATCCATATGGCAACCTTATGAGGCATCAACCAGAAGAAAACTGCAGGATCAGAAACCTGTGTTCTTTTGGCCTTTAATGTCGCCGAGAAATAGTTACCATGATGAGGATGCTGTGATTCAATGGAGACAGATAAATCATCTCCAGGTTCATTAGCTCTGATTTTCCAGTTTCCAAGCATATCCTGAAAGGTTAAGTAACTTCTCATCAATCACACAAACTGATCAAGATTTAATCATAAGACTATAACAAATATCAGAGAACATACCATGAAAGGACTGACTTGTAATGATTTAGCAACCAAGTCAGATTCAGGATTGAAAACAAACGTCACTCGTTCCCCCCATGGCGTATTTGTAACCTACAAAAGTTCTCAAATCATATCAACAGAGACATCAATATACCAGAAAGCCAATCCAATTAGTTGTGCCATAACTAAGAGATTACACAAGACAAAACAGATTTCATTCACATCTCTGAACAGTGAAACTGAAAAACAAAGAAGACTAAAACATGAATTCAATGTACCTGAGCAATACATTTACTTAGGCGCTTACTAGATCCATCCAAGTCATAGCAATAATACAAACTCAATGGGTTTTGTTCATATCCAACACTTGGAGGTATTGTCAACAGAAAACTGCACCAAAATTAACGATTCATCAGATTTTTTCTATTCACAATAACAGTTCAATTACAGAAGTAACCCACCTAAACTGTTTCAGCTTTTCAGATCAAAAACTAAACCTTAAACCAAACAGACATTTTTATTTGCAATTTAACGAACACCTGATCAAAATTGGAGTTTTCGTTTCTGTTGATCCTTTTGTCCCTCAAAATCGAAACGTTACGCATTGTGAAAATTCTATCTCGAAATCTCTAATTTCGACGAAATTCAACGAACTTACATAGGTCCCGTGGTACGAGAAACACGGCGAGCTTCATCGGCGGAGAGATGATCCGGAGGAGTGTTAAGGGCTTTGTCGAGGTCAAAGAGAGCGTAACGAACGGAGTAACGGAAAGAGTGGCGAACAGGGCGGAGACGGTGGTGCCAGACGGTACCTTCGTAGAAAGAAACGTTGGAATCGACGGCGGCGCGTGAGGGGATAACGCGGTGGATTAGGAAGCGAAATGGGAGGAGAAGAGATAGGAAAAAGGAAGTGGTAGAAGTGTAGAAGATTGAGCAGAGGAGATAGAGCAATTCCATATCCTCAAGAGAAGATGATAATCCTCAAATGCAGACGTTTTGTATACTATATTTTCGTTTTGACATGGTAATATATTTATGGAAAAATGTCTGATTTAATACGGAATTTATCAAAAATAAATAAAATTGAATCTTGACCTCCGGTAATAATTTATTAAACTATAAAGTTTTCGTTGATTTCTAATTAAATCTTCAACTTTAAGTTGACTAAGCTAATTAAATTCCGACGGAAAACTCGAATTGAAAATTTCTCTAAATTCGAAAATCAAATTATTTTTGAAAGTTGGATTCAGTTCTTATCTTCTTTTGGACGAACTCCTAAGCTTATTTTGTCTTCTCTTTCAAGAATGAACTCAAATGTGTCGGTTTGAAATGTCGTCTTTAAATAAACGAATTTGAGTTCATTCTTAATTAAATACGTTGTTGATTTCTAATTAAATCATCAACTTTAAGTTGATTAAACCAATTAAATTCCGACGGAAAACCCAAATTGAAAATTTCTCTAAATTCGAAAACCAAATTAATTTTTAAAAGTTGGATTCAGTTCTTATTTCCTTTGAAAGAACCTCTAAGTTTATTTTGAATACATTCAAATATCTCGATTTAAAATGTCGTATTGAAATAAACGAATTTGAGTGTATTCTTGATTAAATACGTTGTTTACTAATCAACATTCAACAATATTATTTTAATTGAGCAATTTACTTATATTAATTCCGGAAAGATGATGCTTAAACAATACTATGAACTACACTAGAGGCTAATTTCAAAATGAAATACTATATCTTATCATATGACTTGATCACAAAATTGTGAAAAGACCATAACGTTAGCTAGTGACAGTAAATATATTATAGTGTTGTGGACCCAAAAGTCATATTCTATCTTTATATTTGTTTATGTTACGTGGACGTTACTAAACCACCTATTTTCTATATAGACAGGAACATAAACTATCTAATACATTGCATATCTTTGGCAGCTAAGCTCAATGTTTCCATTCTTAACGTGTTTTAATCACACATATTGGTATTAGATTCTTCAATAATACATCTCACCAAATTATCAGAAAATTTGTTTGTTTATCAGAAATCAGCGTTGACATTTATATGGGAAATGTTTTGTGTTATATTGTAATTTTTTTCACTCACAAAAGATAAACAACATCGTCACAACTCATAACGATAACATTATTTAATCTCGTTCCGTTTGATCTAAGGAACTTTTTTTTTTTTCTTTCTCGTGCTCACAAGTCAAAACAAAGAGGACATTAGTTATTTATCAAAAAAAAAGAGGACATTAATTATCATCCTAGTTGTACGTAGCTGCCATGATCTCGTTGTTGTTCACATTATTTGTAGACTTAACAATTTATGTACGTATTTAAAGTGACTATATGTTTTATAGAGAAAATGTAAACATATTTCATAAAATGCATACATATTATTATAATCACTCATATTACAATAATAAAGTTTGTGAAACCTATTAGAATATGGACTTCCAACTCAAAACCAATTGACAATGAGTGGAGAGGTTCATATCTTATATATATTAAAGAGGATCCTTTCTAACTTCCGATATGGAATATTATTTCCTAATACGCTTCTTCGAGATGATGGCTCTTTGGCCATTAATCTCGTATATTCGGGGATGGATCGACGACACCAATATTGGATCTGGCTTGTCGATAATTGGACCACTTTTGGGTCGGATCGGGTTAGAAAGTGTGGATCGTGGGCTCTGATACCATATTAGAATATGGGTTTCCAACTCAAAACCAATTGGCAATGAGTGGAGAGGTCCATATCTTATATATAGAGAGAATCCTTTCCAACTTTCGATGTAGTATATTATTCTCTAATAAAACCTATATAACCGGACGCATATTAGAAAAATTACGAATGTATTCAAAGAAAAGATTTCAAAGAAAATGAAGAAATTTTTATTAAGGCTACGAATGGTAAGTAGTTTTTAAATAGTTTTTAGTTTTAATTTTTATTAGAAACCACTTTTAAGCCAATCAAGTTTTTAAGAAACTAGTTTTTTGAAATTTGAAAAACTATTTTTGTAATAATTCAACATTCAAATTTTTGGTTTTTAAATTTTTCTAAAAACTAGAAAAATCACTTTCTGAAAATTTGACGTTACTTTTCTCAAAAACTAATGGTGAATTGGTTTTTAGATTTTAGATTCTAGTTTTTGGTTTTTGGTTTTCAATTTTTGATTTTAGTTTATAGTTTTTGATTTTTGTTAATAGATTGTAGTTTCAAAAACTCAAAAATCTGGTTTTTGGTTTTAAAAAATGTAACGTGAGTTTTGTAAAAACTAGTTTTTCTAGTTTTAGGGAGAATAGAAAAACTAAAATCGTGAATGTTTAATTGTTATAGAAACTGTTTTAAAGTTTTTTTTAAAAACTACTTTCTCAAAAACTTGATTGGCTAAAATCAGAGTTTTTAGAAACAAAATCCAAAAACTATCCTAAAAACTGCAACCAATTAACACCTAAAACCAATTTTTAGAGTTTTTTAGAAACCAAAATCAGTAAAAAATATTAAAAACTAAAAATTAAAATCAAAAACTATAAACCAAAAACCAGAAACCAGAAACTATAAACTAAAATTTCAAAAACTAGTCTTCCATTCATAGCCTAAGTGATTTACAATGGCTATGAATGGATGTATTGGTTTTTGGTTTTTGTTTTTAGTTTTTAGATTTTAGTTTTAAATTTTAGATTTTGGTTTTAGTTTGTGTTCCAAAATCTAAATATGTTGGTTTTTGGTTTTTAGGAAAGTTAACGTTAAATTCCTAGAAATTAGGGTGGTAAATGACAAACCAGTTTTTGGTTTTTAGTTTTTGATTTTTAGTTTTTAGTTTTTGGTTTTAGATTTAGATTTTTTATTTTTGCAGTAAATTTAGTTTTTCGAAATGCAACATTTATAGTTTTTGGTTTTTTAATATTTTTTTTTGTTTTAAAATATTTTTTTCCAAATAATTAAAAATAAGACTTGTCAAATATTTCATAAATAACATTAAAATATATAAATTATGTAGATCAAATATTTTTTTAGAAATAATTAAATGAAAAATTGGATGAATTTTCAGAATAAGTAAATAAATAGAACCTTAAGTTTTCAAAGATGTCAAAAGTATTCTTTATATAAAATTTTAACATGCTAATTATAGAATAGTATATAAAATTTTATAATATATTAAACATTATTTTTGGCGTTGGTTAGTCAGAATTCATGACATAACTAATCTATAATGGTGGAAGTCAAAAACTGTTGATTATTTATATAAATTAAAGTATAGAAAAACTCAAAGGTAAAAAATCCAAAATAATCACTATGTTTAGAAGTTTAAAAAGTCAAATATATATGTGGAATTAAGTGTGGATGGTTTTTTTATTTACGTAAAGTATAACAAATGTTTTGGGTATTTTAGTTAAATAAATAATAAAATAATAGATAAAATAATTCTAAATTTGGTAAATAAGAAAAAAAAAAAAAACTCATGGACACTATAGGAAAAAAACTAGAAAATTTTGGATTTTTGTTTCTTAGTTCAATTAGTAAAAACTCTTACAAACTAGTTTTTAAGAAACAGATTATGCAAAATCATTAATGGTGGAAAACTGGTTTTTGCAAAAACAAAAACCAAAATCCAACCCAAAAACTGATGTCAGTCAAAGGTTAGTTTTTCAGGTTAATAAAAAATAAAAAAAAGCCAAAAACTTGAATGGATATAGTCAACGTAAAAATCAGTTTTCAACATTTAAAAAACTATTTTATCAAAAACTTTATTGGCTTAAAATAGTTATTAAGAAAAACCAAAAACCAATTCAAAACCAATATGTGGCGACCTAAAGTGCTTTGATTTGGTTTGGGACTGCTAGTTATAAATCATTAAAACACGTAAACAGAAACTTGAATTATTAATGGGCCGATTCATTTGAGGCCCATGATCTCCAAAACCACTGAAATCTGTCAAGTAGCTAAATTAATGGTATTCGGTTGGTCCGGGTGGTTAAGCGAACCCAGTGTTTACTCTGCGATCTTCTTCATTAATATACATTTCAATATTCAGATACATACACGTGTCTTTCTAATCAGATATTTACACGTGTTGTATTTTCATTGGTTGTTATACAAAAGAGAAGCCACAGGAGATCAGAAATACCGCATGGCGATGAAAACTATGTAAACATGTGGATTTGATTGCACAATAAAATTCCGATTATTGTTATTTAAAAAAAAAATAACAATAAGGAAATTCAATTTCACAGCTAATTTCATAATTCTTCGATTTCTCCGCTTGTGCACTCCCTCTGTGTCGCCAGTTTTGGTTATATACACACTTGTATAGCTTATAATTAAACTATCCAAAAACCTTCAGATTTTCCCCAGCTCTGTCTCACCATGTCTTCGATAATCAATGGAGCTGGAGCTGCAACAGCCTTATCGACGTTTAATTCCGTCGATTCCAAGAAACTCGTTGCTCCTTCTCGCACAAATCTTCCAGGTTCGGTTGTTCTTTCTGTCTTTCTGATTTCGATTCCGCATTCTCTCTGTTTGTATCTTGCAATTAAACTGATTAGGTTCTCGTATTGGATCGAATTTTTGAGATCTTAGCAGTTTCGTTGTTTGGTTTTGATGTAGTGAGGAGAGAGAGGTTTATAGGGGCTGGATCTGATTCGAGTAAGAAGAACTTTGGTTCTGGACTCAGAGTTCATCAATCTCAGAAATTGATTGCAAATGCTGTTGCGGTAAGGCATTTGTCTTCGATTTTGTATTTAGGGTTTATTTTTTCTCTTCTTTTGAATCTGCAATGGTTCCACGGTTTTATTTTCTTCTTTTTTTGTAGACGAAGGAGGCGGAAACTTCAGCGACTTCGGGCACTGGGTTTGTTTTCGCAATCTGATACACTCGATTTAATTAACTCTTTTGTGCTCTTGAACATAAGTATGTCATGCTGATTGAAGGATTTAGATACTGCTTGAACAAATCTCCGATTAGATCTCTTAGTGCCTTTGGTTTCCCCTAAATGATCAGAGTCTTCTGGTATTTGCTACCGGTTAGAGACAAGGGAGCTTTAACTGTTGTGCTATAATTTTGGGTGTAATACTGCAGAATTCTTGCCAGTTCTAGATTGGACAAGATCTCTGTTAAATGAGCGAGATATAGCAAGGTCTCAAGAGACGCTAGTTTAAAGTTGATAGATGATAGTGATGTCAAAATCTGAATGAATTGCATGTCTTTGACGGATCCATTGTCACAAACTTCTATGTTCATATTCAACCATTGTCTTTTTGATGTCTTTTCCATCACAACACAACGTTTAGCCAATTTTCTCTTATGAATTTGCAGACATGAGGTATTGCTTTTCGAGGCTCTTCAGGAAGGTCTAGAAGAAGAGATGGACAGAGATCCAAAAGTTTGTGTTATGGGGGAAGATGTAGGCCATTATGGAGGCTCCTACAAGGTTACCAAAGGCCTTGCTGATAAATTCGGTGACCTCAGGGTTCTAGACACTCCTATTTGTGAAAATGCATTCACCGGTATGGGCATTGGAGCTGCAATGACTGGTCTAAGACCCGTCATCGAAGGTATGAACATGGGTTTCCTCCTCCTTGCCTTCAACCAAATCTCCAACAACTGTGGAATGCTTCACTACACATCCGGTGGTCAGTTCACCATCCCGGTTGTCATCCGTGGGCCTGGTGGAGTGGGACGCCAGCTTGGCGCTGAGCATTCACAGCGGCTAGAGTCTTACTTCCAGTCCATCCCTGGGATCCAGATGGTTGCTTGCTCGACTCCTTACAACGCAAAAGGCTTGATGAAAGCTGCGATAAGAAGCGAAAACCCCGTGATTCTGTTCGAACATGTTCTGCTTTACAATCTCAAGGAGAAAATCCCGGACGAAGATTACATCTGCAATCTTGAAGAGGCTGAGATGGTCAGACCTGGTGAGCACATAACTATCCTCACTTACTCGCGGATGAGGTACCATGTGATGCAGGCAGCCAAAACCCTGGTGAACAAAGGGTATGACCCTGAGGTTATCGACATCAGGTCGCTGAAACCGTTTGATCTTCACACGATTGGAAACTCGGTAAAGAAAACGCACCGGGTTTTGATCGTGGAGGAATGTATGAGAACTGGTGGGATTGGGGCTAGTCTTACAGCTGCAATTAACGAGAACTTTCATGACTATTTAGATGCTCCGGTGATGTGTTTGTCTTCTCAAGACGTTCCTACACCTTACGCCGGTACACTGGAAGAGTGGACCGTGGTTCAACCGGCTCAGATCGTGACTGCCGTCGAGCAGCTTTGCCAGTGAATTCATATTCATCCGGTGAACCATTATTTATCATTTGCCTCTCCATTTCCAATCTATTTAGCTTAGTTCTTAAAGAATTTGTCTAAGATGGTTTGGTTTTGTTAAAGTTTGTCTGCTTTGTTGTCTCTTGGAATATGGTTTTGTAACTCAGAATGTTAATTTATCATCCCACATTTTTATTTTAAAACCCTCAGAATCTTCTTAGTTTAATTCATTACAAATATCTCTTACGACACCCCCACATAAGAAAACAACATTTGGTACTAGTTACCAAATTACAAAAAAAAAAAAAAAAAANCAAAAAAAAAAAAAAAAAAAAAAAAAAAAAGGAAAAAATGGAAACATGACTAGGGAGGGAACTTTTGTAATGCATTGGGGTTATAGACTTATTGTTTTTACTTCGTTACTTTCTATTAAGATTTTAGATTTAATAATTGAAGTAGTAGATGTAGAGAAAATAAAATACAAAAGAAAAAAAGTACAAAAGTCTTGTTAGGTTTGATCATACGACCGCGTGGTGCTAAATTACAATAAATTAACCTTAGAATTTTCTTTACAATTGGTTATAATCACATACACAAACTTATGTCTTTCTTAATCGAAACAAAGACTTTATTACAATAACCCCACGTTAAAATAACACCAAAACCTTCTAGTACCAATATACCACTTTACAAAAATGAACGAAACAAAAAAAAAAGACCCTAGAGAAAGCTTTGGCATCCCAAAATAAAAAAAGTTTACAAAAAAAGAAAAAAGACAAATATTTGATGTTTGGTTTTGTTATTACCACTTGGCTGATTTACATTTAGCAGCTCTTCCTGTATCATTCAAGTATGAACCAAAAGTCTTGACAACTTGTTCATAAGTTGGCCTTTTGTAATCCACTGCTTGTTCTATCACTTCTTCTGGTTTGGCCCATTTCCATTCTGCAAACTCTGAATCTGCTTCGTTGTTAGCTAAATTGATCTCTCTTTCGTCTTCATCATTTCTCAGTCTCATTAGAAACCTGTAGGATTCATAGAGGTTTCAGTACAATGAACCATTCTCTTCTTTGGGGTATCAGAGGACTTACCATTTTTGGGCTTGACCATGCCATTCACCTCCCCAAAGACGGTTAACCTTTGCTTTTACTGCAGGTGGGAAATCATATGTCAACCAATTTGGGACCTGTTTTAGACATTTAAATGAACAATTGGTAAATCCTTTGATTCATATAGGTACTTTTAGTATTGTATCAAAGCGTAGCAACCTCAGAGATTATTTCAGCTGAAACGACTCCAGTTTCTTCTTGTAACTCTCTCATGGCTGCTGACTTTGGATCCTCCCCATCTTCAATGCCTCCCTATAACATTCCCAGTTTAAAACTCTGAGCATTCAAGGTTTTAAGCTTATTGCAAAGCAGAGAAACAGTTACACGCATGCACAATCAAAACTTTAAAACAGTTGATTAGTGATCATCCATATATTAACAAAAGTATAACACCATTCGATATATGTAAAGAGATTTTCCGAAATTAGCATTTGAACAACACACATACACACCTGAGGCATCTGCCATGCTCCAGGAACATTCAATCTCGAAGCTACAAATACCTGTAAAATTATAGTTAAGGTCATATATACAATCACCCGTGGCAAAAACAGAGAGCTGAATATGAAATGTTACCAGATTATCCGAGTTGATTAGCATAACACCAACATTGGGACGATAACCTGGTGGTAAATTCTCCATTTTTCTGAAATTAATTACCACTTAATTCCATTATTTTATGCCAAATTATGATATTACCAATAATAGCTTATCTACTTATTAAATTTAGTTTTTTTTTAAAATTAATTATATACAAAAATTAGTTGGATTGCTGTTTTCAATCTTCTCTTTTGTATTTTGCAAATCTATAAGCTGTTTATGTTACTACAAAACAAACATCACGCTACTGTAATAATTTTCCACAGCAGATCACAGAATTTTGACAGATATTTTCTATAGAAAAAAACCTTCAAAATCCATGAAAATAAACTAGAAACAATCATGTTCAATTTCTATATTCACTAATTAAAGGTGGAAAAGAGCAATAAATGTTTGGAAATTCCACAGTTTAATCAAATTTCAAATCCAAAGAACAGAAAGAAAAGAAAGAGAGAGATAAAGTCCAGAATCAAAATCAGAGTTCATGAATTTACATGAATCAGAAGAGAGAATCAAAACATAGACACAAAACAAACCAGATCTGGGAAACAGAAACTAAAACTCAAACATCCAAAGGAAGAACAAACCTTTTCTTAGTTTTGTAGCTTTGACTTTGGAAAAGCTTTTTTTTATGACAACGAAGCAGCAACGAAGAACATGTGTATGTATGTGTGTGCTTTGTTTCAAACACAAAGCACACGTATATCTTTTACATTATATAATTTTACAGAATTGGATTCTGTCTTTATTACGACGTCGTTTTTGTATTATCAACTCTGACTATTTGGCATCTTATTCTAACTGTTCCTATTGGGCCGGGCCCACCGACGACTTATTTTAACATATAATCCAATTGCCACGTGTATATATGTCAAGACAAATCATTATAATGTTATTTTTGGTTTCAATTACAGTTTTTCTTCTGTCAAACGTTTTTTTTTTTTTGGTTTATTAATGATACTATAGTTGTAATTTTCAAATTCGTTGACAAAATTAAAATAACATAAATTTCTTAACTGGTAATGTAACATTAGTTGACTTTTATTGAGAAAAATATAAATTACAAAAAAGAAAAAATGTATTTGCATTTAAAGAATGGAAATGTATTTGACGGAGGAAAAAAGTGTGATGTCATTGACACTTAGTGATAAGGACAACAAAAAAAGTATTAGCAAGTTGGCAACCTTTGAAATGACATGGAAAAATAATAGGGTAATGATAAAAATGAAGAAAGGCGCATGTTAATGAGATGAGGTGTAAAGTAAGTTAGCAAGATGGGACGTAAAAGTGATAAGGTGCACGATAGCGGAGAAAAAGGTGGAGATAGAGTCAATGAGTGGACAGAGAGACGAACGTGCGGTGGTGGGGAAGCCAGTGAGTTGACTTAATAGTGAATTTAATCATTTTCTTGTTTTTATTTTTTTGTCATTATTATTTACGACAAAAACTTGTATTTATCATTATTATAATTTGTCTTTGCACTCAATCACGGATCTTGAATAAAGCTGCCACCATCTATCTCCTTCTTTCATATTTTTTTCATATGATACAATTTCATTAGCCCTCGACATTCCGTTTCTTGAGTTGGTTTTCTGATTTTTGGTTCTTTACGGTTAAAAAAATATACCGATTAAAATTTGGTTTAGTTTGGTTTTAGTTTTGAAAAATAGTCTGACATAAAATAATATTAGTTAGGTTCCAAATACTTATCTTTTTACCAAAAAGATAATCCAATACCCGAAAAAATATAACTATTTGTAACAAAAAATTACCAAAATATTTTTAGTAGTTAGTACATATTGGTTTTGGTTCTATTTGGTTCTATTTTGTTTTGGGGTAAGAACCAAACTAAACCGAAAATCAAAAGTATGAACGATTTTTTGCCAAAAATTGAAACCAAACTGACTATCTGCTCGCGATGTAGTTTGGTTCTGGTTTATTATGACTAATATTGATTATAACTAAAGGAAAAGGAAAAAAAAAATAAGGAAAAGAAAGAAAAGTTGACCTAGCTGCCACAATTTGGTCAAGCTGTATTCATTTATATTCGATTGAATATGGATTCGAATATTCGCTAGTCTCGTCACAGTTTGGAGTATGAATATTGAGACATGATGAGGACATGTTAATCGTCGTTAAAACATTGTTGGGCCCTCAAAGGCCCATTAGACACATGCTATGTTATCGTGGAGGACATGCCCTCTCCAATACGTCCTTCAAAGTTTATGTTTTGTATTTTGTCCGACGCTCTGCATGGTTTGGTATTAAAGGCCAATATCATATGTGACCCAACTCGTTTTGTAATTATATGATTCTTAAATTGTAATTTCACTACAAAAAACAACCCTACGGAAATATTACCGACAAAGAACCGACAAAAAATACTCGAATTCGTCAGTTGTTGTCGGTTATAATTAAATTTATTTATTTTTTTCGTAAACTTATTCCTGTCGGTTTCCGTCGGTTTAATACCCGCCGAAATCCGACCGAATTAACGATTTTTTTATAAAAAACATAGTATTATTTTCTGTCGGGTTTCGTCGGATCTAAACCCGACAAAATTAACAGAACTAAAAAAAATATTATATAAATAATTTCGTCGGGTTTCGTCGGGTCTATATCCTACGAAACTCGACGGAATTAACGGAATTTTTTTAAAAAAAATTATATAAATATTTTCGTCGGGTTTAGACCCGACAAAACCTGATGGAATTAACGAAATTTTTTAAAAAAATTATATAATTACTTCCGTCGGTTTTCGTCGGGTCTAAACCCGACGAAAGTTGTAGTTTTTTAAAAATAAATATATTCTTAAATTCAATAATTCAGATATACGGAATTAAAATAAATTAATTCATTTTAAAACCGTCGGTCAAACAAAAAAACGCGCAACGGGCTCCCCGCTCCTAGTCACTAAGTAGTGCTCTTCTCATTTCGCCCGCCCGTTTAACTTATCACTGTTATAATCGACAATTAGGTTGGTCTAAGATCTCGTAGGATTTCGTCAGATTAGTACCTCTATATAAAACAAACAGATTTCATTTCTCTCATATTCTCACTCTTCCTTA
>OVAX01003799.1:0-16994 GCA_900406405.1 Lepidium africanum | reverse complement strand
ATATATATATATATATATATATATATATATATTATAAGAAGGAGTAAATGAGCTTGATTTAACATACAAATATGTACCCTATTGTCAAAAAGAACAGTGGGATGATCAATTGAAAAAACATTGCTGAGAAATTAGTCGCTCCACTCTTCTTTTTCATTTTTTTTCTTTGTTAATTTCTTTATTTCATGTAATTCTCAATCATTTTTAATTTATATATCCAATTAGTAATCGTTGTTTAATGTTTGGTTTCATGTCTCAAAGGTTTTGTTTGAGTGACAGGCCCAGTATTAAAGGGGGCTTTGGTTGACTGTTCATAGAAAACAAAGAATCAAATCCATAGCTAGTGACCTAGTGTGTTATCAGCCCTAATTCTGATCATAACGTTCAAGAATTAATGGAGTAAATATTTGTTTATTGAACTTAGAAAAACTAATTTGATATTACTAAATTATCAACTGCTGCATAAGTTTAGTGACATTTTTTACTATATTTAGTAGAGAATATATTTGTTTATTGACGTACTTTTATGCTTTTAGTTAGCTAATAGAGAATAATTTAGATGAAGACTTTTGTGTTTGGACCCACACGTCTTCTAACTTTTTCTTAATCTCATTGTACATTCTTAATTCTTAATTTTTTTGTTTGGTTTAATATGTGAAATTTAAACTCAAACTAAGTTAATTAGATTGAGTTTATGTTATAAATCTTAAAGCCACCGGTTAACTAGACTATTGGTCAAAACACAAGAACAAGAACGAGAGAGACACTTAAGTTCGAAGTTGTGTCTTTTTCTTTTTTTTTTCTTATAACTAAATTATCATTTTCTGTTTAATTAGCTTATTTCTATGATGTTTAACTCTATATATATATATATATAAGGAAAACAATATATATATAAATATATATAGAAATACTTAAATGTGTATTTCTATTTCTAGCTTAGTTGTTTACAATTGTGAAAGTCGGTAGGAACCCTACTAACAACAATAAAAATGTATAGAAATCCATAAATAAAATTAAATGAATATTAAGGTTCGTCCCACGTTGGAGGAATATATTTTGTCAATTATTTTCTAATCCTATAGTATTTTAGATTAATACTTTTCGTAATTTTATAAGCTAGACCTATAAAGGTAGTGTGTAGGTAGCATTTTGACCACTTTTTTTTAACAACAATTATTAGTAATATGTTACTACACATTAATCAACTCCTAATTCATTGTTATTCTTTATGTATTTATTCGCAAAGCATCAATGATCAAATGCCAACTATCCATTATTTGCAACTGAAGAATAGTACAATTTTCGTTTGTACAAAAATTATATATTTAACACTTAAATTTAAACGATGTAATATTTTATGACGTTGTGCATGACATATTTTTTTGTTAAAACGTAAATATGAATATGCCATTTATTATTTGGAATCTAAAATCTTCTTCTATATTTTTCCAAAAACATCTTTTAAAATTTTATCAATTTATAACCAATTTGAATTTTCGATTACCGTGAATTGATTACTTGGTTGTGCGTAAAAAATTGTTTGGAAGTATCATTTTTATATTATTTTTACCATAACTCTATATATAGTCAAAATTAGAGATTTTTCTTGTACATTCACGTGTAGGAACTTGTCAATCAAGTTAGCAAACACAAAAAGCAAACTAAAAACAAAAGCCAATTAAGTTAAACTTACTTAGATCTTGGACCACTTGAAGTCAGCTACAAACACTAAGATTACCTTTTATATTTTTGTGTTTGTCGATTGCTTAAGGGAGTGCTAATTTGTCCAAAGTTCTAAACGCAAAAGGAGCCACCTTTAGAGTTTGGTAAGTGCACGAGATCCAATGTTGTCATTGTATACGGTTGTGAAAAACCAAAAGAACGTACATTGTGACTTGTGAGAATGTAAACGTTTTTTCATCACCTTTTACAAAGACCTTGAATGAATTATAGTGTTGTTTCAGTCTTGTCCTAGTAATCGTTTTAGACACAAACATCATGGTGAGCTAAGACAGTCGTTGCGTAGTACGTAAAACGAAAAACACTCAAGATAGCGGTAGTATGCATCTAAGTTCGAAATTATTTTACCACATTATGTGTGCTATGTAAGAAATTTTACCTAATTTCTTGATCTCTAGGTATAACTTGAAGTAGTTTGAACCATCTGGAATATTAAACTAATTTTTTATTGTATTAAATATATGAATATTAGAAATATGAATGTAAGCGGTTTTCATTCTAATTTTATGTTTGTTTATGTCTTTATTTCCCTCTCGTCAAGTGGAGCATAAGAAAGAGAATAAATAAACAAACTGCCGCAAAGAAAGACCTCATTTGAGCTCAAATCATCATTTCTTCCTTTAAGATCACGATTCATATAAAGTTGTATTTTGACACATGAGGGCCATGTCGTTTCTTCTTTTAAACAACACCAAATACAATGCAAAAAACGAAAAAAAAAAGAAAAAAATTCCAAATAGCTACATTCTCAAAAGTGACGGAAAATATAAGCGTATTTTATTGATATAAGTGGGCAAATCAATTCTTTTAATTTTTTTCATATACATCACCACGTACCATATTTTCTGAAACTAGAGTGTTACAATTCATCCCCATTAACAGACCGTAATGTCTCCGTTGCGTACCAAGATCGTCACCCCCAACGGTGTGAGCCCTTTTGTCTCCACATATGTCTGAATTCGACTCTAATATCACTTGTAACGCCCCGACCGCCACTTTAATGGGCTCCACGTCCTTTTCAGACCCGTGGACCCACTTTACCGGTCGACAGGTCGGTATGCTACGTCCGGAAGATTTGTTTACCAACTCTATAAATCACCACATAATCTTTTCCCGTATTTTGTCTTCACTCACACGGGTCCAAATATCACTTTCCGAAAAATCACCAAGCTTTTAACTATCCAACTCAAACATGCTTAACCTTGACAAAAAAATGTAAGGAACTTCTCGATTATATATATACAGAGTTTTATGGCTTTCAAATACTTAAAAGAAAATGCAAGGTTACTACGGTTATACAAAATAGAATATAATTCTTGGATGAATTAAAATTCACATTATACTTTACTATATACTGCAATGTATCATGCTGTTACTAATTAAAAATAGAAGATAGTGTTCAATGATTTACCAAATTACTTGTAATATTTGATGGAAAATAAATTCTATTAGCACGTACAATTAAACAGAAAAATAATAATTAATTAGTATATAATGCGGTTGGTCAAAAAGATGAAATATTGGAATCATGCTTTGGTGAGTTGATTATATATTATCATAACCCAATACATAAAAGGTTCATTTAATTACTATTTTCTTCCATTAACTATTTGATACACGACGAAGAATCAATTTTAGATTCCCATAACACTTAAAAGTATCATTTTGTTTTTCTTCTTATTCTTTTGTCAACCTGCTTTGTGTATATTAACCTATATGGATTTGATTTACCCAACCTAAAATTAAGCAAAGTTTACAAAATAATTACAACATCGGAATTAATCATCAACCTTACAAAATGATTTAATTCGTTCTGTTGAAAATAAAGAATATAAGATGGTTGTCTTTGGTTATATGTTTCTTTTGGGAAATCAAATCCATGTTACAACCTTACTCCGAATGTTTTAGGTGGCAAGATGATATCCAATTATTATTATTTTATCGAAGATTGGTTATCTAAAAACTTTATACATGGATTTGATTATAGGTTGGTCACTGATAGTGTTCACTTTACAAATCTTCAGACACTAAAGTTTGATCTCTTTCTGATATAGTGTTATATATTATCGATCTAATGATTGATAAAAAAAATATTTGTTATATGGAATAAAATGGCTATTTTGCAACCAAACTCCAACATGAAAATTGTAAAAATNAATAAAATGGCTATTTTGCAACCAAACTCCAACATGAAAATTGTAAAAATAGACATTAGTACCCCTCGGCCAGACTCCCCTTTTTTTTTTTTTGTCAAACAAACTGATTTCACTAAACATCAAATTCAATTGGCTATACTTACTTCTTTATTATTTCCAATTATTTATAGAATTATAGGTCATGTTTTGTTTTTCGTTTTTTGTTTTTTCTTTTTTTTTTTTTTTTTTTTNNNNCTTTTTTTTTTTTTTTTTTTTTTTTTTTTTTTTTTTTTTTTTTTTTTTTGCAGTCAAAAGCTTGTTTCATTATGCCTAAGTCATGACATATGAACAAAACATGTAGTAAGACTTATAATTAACCAATTTAGACTAATTTAAGACAAAATATTTTTATCTTTCTATAAACATAAAAAATTAAGAATAATGAGCATAGTATGAACCTAATGCGGTATCATGATCATGAGTGAATCGACGATGATTGTTGGATACATAATTATGCAATTATCTTGTGTCAAACTCTAGTAAAATTTTCAAAAAAAAACGCATTAGTTATAATATAGAAAATCAATCTTTAAAAAAAAAAGTTTTGGAAAATCAAACTTTATAGAATGGAAGTAATATACATTTAACTATTTGGTCAAATGCACATTTCCAACCATTTTACATACTTATGTCAAATAATCATCATATTCAACCGTTTCACTTTCAAATTATTATCATATTTAGTAGGATCCGATCTAAACTATTAAAAACTTTCATAAGAATCAAGAAACCCCACTAATATATGAATTAAACTCGCACATCTTGATTTACCCCACCAGCTAGTCTAAAAAAACTAAAAGTGTAAACCGATCGTAATGGAAACACACATGCGATCATGATGGAATGTTCGATATAATGCCCATTTATCTATGTATATGTAATGTAACTCCATTTTTTATCAGGTTTATTCAATCCAAAGCAAAGCATGCATACTAAGTATATGTTCACGTCTCAAGTATTTTTGAGTTTCATAATTATTCTTCGATTATATAATCTAAAACTTACCACTAAATATATCAGTAGGGCAGGCCAAGTGATAATTATTCTTCGATTATATGAATACAAATTTTTTTTTGTCGTAAACTACAATTTTTAGTAGAGTTTCTCGCCTACGACCGGTCTGAAAGATAGTTCACATATAGAGCAACATTAACACAACAAAGGTTGACTGAGTGTTCGACCAAAAAAATTCAATATATCACTAGAAAAACAAACTTGATACATTACATGAACTATGAAGCCATTTTTCGTGGACTTTATGTTCATCATATATATTCAGAAACTCGTCGAAAAACACCACCTTACTAATGACATATACCAATGTCTTTTTTCTCCTTCCTTGATTTTACTCTTTTTAAAATGGGATGAGAACATTTGTTTGATACTATATCTTAATTGTAATAAAGTCTGTCGGATTTACGATTCAGAAACGTACGAATCCCATAATGTAATAATGAATGTATTGTAATACAATTTTCAAAGAATATTTTATACTTTTATTTTGTCAATAGAATATTTAATATTTTTACTTATCTGTATCAATATTGCTTTGTCCGAGATATCTGTACACGTATAATTTTATCTTCCTTGAGCATCTCAAATATTCTTGTAAGCTATAAAGATTAGAAACCATTTGCTTTATTTATTGCCTCAATTTTCCACAACATGATTTGTAGAATTACATTTTGATTGGAATTATTGAAAAAACTGCCTTTTAGAAGCATCAAAGGAATAACAAAGACAAAAAAAGAAGGAGAGAGAGGGTATTTGGCAATAGTTTATCTTTTTTGATTAAAAAAACACAGAAAATAAAAACATGACTGTATAAGATATATGTATATATATATATAGTTTTTAATAAATAATCTCTTTATAAAAAAATATCTGCAATCATATTTTTGTTTCTTTTAGCTTGTGGAATAAAAGCATACTAATTTGGAACTCAACATTTTCAAAAATAATATAGCAGGAAAAATAAAAAGATTGGTGTGTAGACTAGTTACAAATTTAAGTTGTCATATGAAAAATGTGGTAAAAAAAGTTTGTTAAAGGGTTTATGTGGTTGCCATGAAACAAGTTGTTCAGCTAGTTTGTCCCTAGTATAGGTTGTTATTATGTCGTGAGTTCGAATCTCATCTGTTTTAGTTGGAGTGATTTTGATTATGGATCGGATTTTATGATCTAATTATTATTTTCAAAAAAACACTTATATGGTAATTTTTGTTATCTGAACCAATTTTTTTTGTCAGTTTTACACATTCAATATAATGAAAAAATAAGTAACAAATAAAAGTAACTGAAAATACTTCTTATTTTTTGTCAACAAGTAACTATTGGATCAACAATAGCATAAATTCTTCAACTGAAACTGGATATAATTCGAATTCACCACATGATGTCTAGATAAATAAGGACAAACCAACTGGTCATATATTTCTTAACAACTAAAATACTTCTTAATCTTGTAAAACCTTTTATGCATAGTAGAAACAATTGCGAAATCATAAATCTACAGTTATTTTTACAACTTTGGCACAATCCACTGCAAAAATTACACTTATGCGAACTAGAGTAAAACCATTTTAATTTTATTTTGCAAAGAAATAAATTCATTTCACAAAAGTAAAAATGTACATACTAAAGAAAGAAGAGGCATAATATAAATTAATTATTAGTAGCTAATAACATATAAATAGGGGGAACATGCCATCCAATATCTCTATAGAAACTTTGTATGCTAAGTCATGATTAGTATGAAATTATTTTTATATAACTTATTATTACGAGCTAATTATGTCCACTGGATTTGACATCACTTCGAAATACCTTTCTTAAGACCAAAATAAAAACAATATACTAAGTTATGAATAAATTATAAATCGATTTAATCGTCCTCGTAAGTGCTTATTGTCAATTCTTTTGATTTAATTCGCACCACAATGGAAAAAGAAACAACTTTAAATAGAAGAAAAAACACATGTGAGTTTCTTCGTTGCTTCTTTTGCTTTCTTTGTCTTTTCGGATTTGAATTTTATTCAGTCAAATTACCAATTATGTTAAAGGTGTATTTCCTGAAGTGTTCTTCATGATAAGAGTTGCATTACTATAATAATATTATCTGAATTTTAATTCTATATTCTGAAATGAAATATGATGTGCAAATCAGGCAATACGACATAAACAGATTAAATAGTTCGGTGCAAATCATACGATAAAATTACAATTATGTGAAGAAAAAAAAAAGGGTTGCAAGACCATATATAACTGTAAATATGATTTATAAAATAAATAAAAAAAGACAATATATAACGGTAAAAATAATATGTGGATTGATACAAATGTTTAAATTGAAAACGTATACAGTATATAACAAGCAGTACATTATATATATTTTAGATAAATGATTAACAAATAAAAACAAATTAATAATATTATAATAATAAGACGTCACTACAAGAAATTAGGCGTCTTACATCATTTATTTTAATTGTTTGCATCAGTTTTTAATTGACACAATCACTATTTACATTACATATAAACAATTGATGCAATTATTTTCATCATTTAATAATAAATAATACTAGTTTGTATCACATATAAAAATAATGCTAAAATATGTATCAATTATTATAAATGATGAAAATAATTGTGACAATTACTAAAAATGATATTAATATTTACATATCATTTACAGTAATTGATGTTAACTTTATATCACTTATTTTAAATGGTTTTAAGGTTTACATCATTTACAGAAATTGATGTCAATATTTATATCATTTAAGAAAATTAATGTAAATATTTCTATCAGTCTTGTTTAATTAATGCAACAATTAAATAATTTATAAATAAATATTACTGCATCCCTTTTGTTATATACATTCTTATATTATCATATATGATATTAAACGTCTTTTGAAAAATATTGTTTTAATAAACTATATTTAGAAATTGTTTATCAAATTAAACGTAAAGTTTGGATAATATTTCACAAAAATGTATAAAACAGATAATCAATTAAAATATATACTCAAATAATTAAACCATTACATATTTGAAAAAAAAAAAAAACATAAAATCTATATCCTATTAAAATATAAAATAGAGAAGAAAAGAGAAATCTACTAACTAACTCAATAGCTATCCATGGCATTGATTTTGGTACCATAACTATTGTGGTCATTGGATTAACATTATTATTTAGGCTTCGTTTCCTGAAAAAATATGAAAAGAAAATCAAATATTTTTATTTATAAAAATAAATTAATTGAACTTAAACCTAACAATAATATTTATCTGAGAACTTGATGAGGCTAAGTATATTCGTATAAGTTGTCCATTCACTTACCCAAAATATTCAAAAACCATGATCAAAAACAATTCGAGCAATACGTCTATATGCACACTAAGTTTCGAACAAACACAGCCTTTGACTATACACATGCAAACATATGCGTACTAAACCCAGAGCCTTACCTGAATTTTACAGGGCCCCATTCAAAAATATTCAAGCAACGATACAAAAAATAGATAAACTAAAAGTTAAATAAAATTCATGCTGGAAGAGAAAACGATAGTATCATAAACAAGCTAACAACTATGTTTTTGAAATATAACTCTTCTCAAAATTATTCATCAAAGTTACATAATCAATATTTTAAGCATATTTTATTATGTCAATAAGATAGCCGATCCATTTAGCTTTTCTTGTGACAAGTCCATCGTAGGTAAGATTTTATTTACTTCAACTTAGAGAAAAAAATTTCGGCTGAAGCAATTGAAACCGGAATGCTGAGCAACTCATATTTGGATAACAATCTTCGAATCTTTTCATAAAATCAAATACTTTTTTGATCTTCTTTTAATTTTTTGGTAAAATTTCTTTGAAAACTTTAATTTCCATAAATTGATTATTATTTACATTAATATCTGAAATTTCTCGTTGCATAAGAAAAATTTCAAAGTTATTAATTGTATATAATACTCATATCCCAAAAGTTTAGGACTTAAACAATATCTCATGACCATATTAACATAAATTCATTTTTTATTTTTTATGCAAATATTACAATATATAATTATATATATATATATATGAAAAAAATTTGGGAACCCTAAAATTTGGGGGTCCTATTCGAATGTTTTATAACAATGTAATCAGATCTGTACTGGCACCGATTAAACTATATCCATTAAACAAAAGTAAAAAGTGATTACCAATGTTGTAATTAACAAAATCGATTGATCTTTAATAAAAGAAAAAAAACAAAATCGATAGATCAACCAATATAAATAAACTGATCAACCCAAAAAATGTGTAACAGCCACTATAATTCATTCGATCAGCTTTTTAACACTAGCTAATAACATAATAATTTGTTGAATCAAATTAAGACCTATAAACAATAAGAAATTAAGATTGATGATTAGATTAAGTAAAAAAAAAAAAATCAAGGGCTTAATAAACTTTAGTAATAACCATGAAATTAAGAATAATTCTAACTTTCGAACATGGGTTGTACCTCAATTGACAAAAAAAAAAAAGAAATTAGGATTTTCTTTATTTGCTGAGAAGGTTAAGGTTTTTTGCTGATAATTTGTTATGAATAAATATGAGTTCATCCTATGATATGTATATATATATATATAGAGAGAGAGATAAAAAAAGTAAAATTTAATGGATATCAACAATATATTCTTAGCAGTAACTAGATTAATGTTTATCCAATATAATCAATATTTATCAACATATTTTTAATTTTATTTTTTAAATACAAAATAATCAACTTCTAAAAATTAAACCACGTTGGCTAAAAACACTCTTTAAGCAGCAATCTCTAGCTCTAAGTCTCTAACCATATTTTTTAGAATTTTAAAAATATATTTAATGAAAGATTTCAACCAAATATTAATAGATTTAACTCAAGTATATTTATATATGTATCAAATCCAGACCATCATATCTTCAAGTAGTTATCTATTAGGTGAAAACATAACTGATATTATTAGTTTGTTAACAACATTATAGCACCTTAAGGTATTTTTTTTCTTTTTCTGATTTAGCTCCAAAGGATCTGCATGAATTTGATATTTTGTGGAGTACATTTGCATACAACCTACTGAATCTTTGATAAGATTGATTGTTTGTACATTTTTTGTTAAATCTATGAGTTGGTATTAAATTGGTCAGTGGTCTCACTAATTCTTGTAATTATTTGTATCACTATAAAATTTCGTTTCAGATCAATTCTTAGAGGACTATGTGAAACAAAGTTTCCTTCTTTTAGTTCTACTAATTAAATATAACACAATAGAATTACTGAGAAAAAATTGTCAACACGAAAATTGTGAAGACGAAAATTTTCTTTGCAATTTTAGAGTAACCAAAAAGATGAAAGTGATTCGACGTAGGCTCGATCTAAGCAAAATATTTTATGTCGAACCATCCAAATTCATTCTGATTAAAAATTAATTTTTAACATTCTGAAAATTTTAAAATTTGAAAGTGAAAACTCAAACTATAAAACTATATCTTATGGAGTAACTGCAAACAAAAGAAAAAGTGTTGTAGTGCGTGAAGCATGCAGCACACTTTTGTATTGTTGGGTTTAATTTAGTCGGGCACCTCTAGTGCTTTCTTGTCCCATAAGTTATATTTTTTAGGCTTTTTTTTTTTTCCTTTTTAATATTGTATATCATTTGTATTTTTATCTGGCGACAACTGAATTTGCTAATCTTATTTTCATTGCTGAATTTCGAATAGAAATGGGATATTGATTTTTCAAGATATGAGAAAAGTTCTATCAAGGGTTTTTTATTCAAAGAAGCTATTTTTAAAACTTATGTTGTGTGGTATTTTAGGGTATTTCTCATATATTGGATGTGTAAAACTAAGGGGTATATTAGACCGAGTATTAGAGCATCTTTAATGAGAGTCTCTCACAAGAGTCTCTCATAAAAAAACTATAATAGTAAAATAATATATAATATTTTTATATTGTAAGAGTCTCTCGATAGCATATGAACTCCCACCCATAGTCTCTCAAATGAGAGATTCTCTTATCTTTTTTGAGACACTCTTTTAATAAAATATTATTATTTAGTATCTTATTATTACTTTTTTTGATGAGAGACTTTTATGAGAGACTCTCATTGCAAATGGTTTAAGGAGTGATTTGATTTAAAATGATAAATTTTGTATTATACAATCATGAATTTTGAATTATCGACTAAAATCCAATGTTATTGGTCATAAAATTTATAATTGTCCTTTTTAATCTATTGTTATTGAATTAGTGATTTTTTTTGTCAACTGCTCTAGTGACTTTTAATCTCGCTCCTGCTACTGCATGTTTGAGATTTGATCCCTTGTGTCTGAGGATTTGTAAAGAGAGCATTACCATTGGCCTACCTTTCATCATCAATTCAATTAGTGATTTTAAAAATTATTTTAAAATCCACGGTTATTGGAAATGGTTTGAGTATTGGGATTTTAATAATTACAAAGAATTTTAAAGGATTTTAGAAGATTTTTTTATTAATAAATACAAAGATCCAAATCCTATGATTTTAGGTGGGATTGTCTAGGATTTTAGTTCCAAATCATAAAAATTCCTTAAATTCACCAAAATCTCGAAGTCATTTGAAATCTTATTCAAAAGTGAAATCACTCTAAATGGTCACTTCAGTACACCCTCCTAAAATGATGATAGTAATATATATATATATATATATATATATATATATAGCTAAGTGGTTATGGTCTAGTGGTTTCTACTTAAGGACGAGTTGCCTGCTAACCGAGGCCAGGGTTCGATTTTGCTTAAGTCATTTGAAATCTTATTCAAAAGTGAAATCACTCTAAATGCTCACTTCAATACACCCTCATAAAATGATGATAGTAATAGTTATATATATATATATATATATATATATAGCTAAGTGGTTATGGTTTACTGGTTTCTACTTAAGGAGGAGTTGCCTACTAGTCGAGGCCAGAGTTCGATTCCCCTTAAGTGTGAAATAGAGTAAATACAACTAAGTAGTTAGTGGTTTCCACTTGAGAAGGAGCTGCCCTGCTGGTCGAGGCCATGGTTCGATTATCCTCAAGTGCGAAGTACGCTAGATCAAACTACGTAGTTGTGGTCAAGTGGTTTCCACTTTAAAAGAAGTTACCTGCTGGTCGAAGCGAATGTTCGATTGATGAATTACCATTTCTTTGTCAACAACTTATATATATCTCAAAACTGATCAGCAAACCAAAAAAAGAAGACAAAATTATCAACTTTGTAATAAAGAATATGTGAAATCAAATGGAGAGGATCGTAAACTAAAGAAACTAAATTGTCATAATTCTTCTTAGTCTAGTGGTTAGAATGATCCAGCTAATAACTTTGACATCAGAGTTTCGATTTTTCCCTACTACAAGACTAGATTATAAATAGAATTTTAGGGAGTAGACTTTAAATTACGAATTGGGTCTTGTTGATCCAATTCTTGACAACAACAAAAACACTAATAAACTTTTGATCTTCCATAACTCATTTAGATATGTTGAAAAAAGACAAACTATTCTTATGGTACCGATATCATTACTAACTCTAAGCCATATGCATGTAAAGGTTATAAATTTCTTGATCAGAATCCTCTAACTCCATACATGTCTCTTCTATGGTATGTGGGAAACAAATTTAACCACTCTTGAAAATAACTCTAGTTTTTCTAGGATCCATCAATAAAACAACAAAAACCCTATAAAATCAGATATTGGGAACAAAATCTAGAAATTTGTTTCCAAAAAACTGAAAAAAAAATGCAACTATCATTGCTCGTGGTGAGCCAGTTTCTTAGCAGATTCAATTTCCGCCAAATCCTTAATTTTGTGTGCTGTTCCGAATAGGATATGTCTCCCAGACGTGTCGTGCTCATAGTTGATGGATATCACAATACCCCAGCACAAAAAGTTTTAAGGAGAAAAAAAAAAAAAGAAGTAAAGAAAATGAACAAGATTTCTCTCCCAACTTTATTTCGGCTTGAACCTAGAATAAGATCTAGAGACGTCTAAAGATGTTACCAAATTTTTTATGAGATCAAATAAGTGTTACAGTGTTAGTGAAGACTCATTTATCCTTTTTTCAATTGTATATTCTTACAGTATAGATACTTAAAATTGCATAAAATATAAAAAGGACAACAAAACAGAATTATGATTTTCTAAACCGCCCTCGACGATCGGAAGTGTTTTCAGAAATATATTAACTATATTAGTCATGACAAAATCATACTAGTGTTTGACTGTTTGTAAGCAACCTTTTGGAATAGGAAAATTTTATGTCTCATTGTATATTCAGTGGGTCATTTGACTTAAGCAAATATAAGTGTAATAATTCCCTATGCTTTTAGTACACTAACATGACCGAAGAGGATCTTCATCTTCAACGCTTCGGATTCTTAAATGATAAATTACTTTCTTTTTTATCATGATAAAGAGCATAAAAGAGCAATGTTCAATCCACTAATGTAAAAAATCTTATAAAATTGACATGGTACTTAAGAATATTCTTCCCAAGTCAATAATTTGTGCATATATTGATTCTCAACTATAAGTCATTTTCATTATACGAAAGTATAATAACCAAAAACAATACAATGTAACTTATTAGAATTTACATAAACATATTTCTGGTTTATTAAAATTATTTTGGGGCAATATATGATACAAGTATTGGCCAAACTCGAGTCAGGAGTTTCTCTTTCAAATATTCTGATACATGCTCGATTGAACAATATAGATTTTCTTAAATATATTAGAATCCTCTTCTTATTGAGAGTCTTTCACCAGAAAAATGAAGAAGAAGTTGTGTATTGTAATTGAGGCTGTTGCAACACCACAAAGCTGCTCATAGAAGCTTCCTCTTTCTCATGCAGCCCATCCAATTTCTGCCCACCATCGTATATTAATACATTAGAAATTAAATAGTACAAAATATATATTTTTTTTTGTACAAAATTATTTAAGTTGCAAAATTATAGACACTCCTACGAATGGTTTCTACACTAAACACATGTTATCCAATCCGCCTAATATAGTTTAGAATTTAAAAGATTTAAGTTACGAATGGACTCTTATCGATATTGACAAAAAATTCTAGTAACTAATCGGAAAGTATCAAATGTGCTTATATATAAAACATGCAAAACATGTTGTAACATGAAACAAAGCAATACTTTAAAACACCCTTTATAATAAAACTAGTATTTTTTTGTAGTTTGATAAGAAAAAATGGTTATATATGAATTACCCAAAGCTCGGAGTCGTCATCTTCAATGTTGGGAATTTCTGCAACTTCGTCAGTGCGTGCGAATCTGCCACGTATCCGAGGTCTACTATCCGCCAATGTTTTCCGGCATGCATACTTTTTTGGTGAATTTTTATCAAAAAAGTAAAAGTTTATAATCAAAATTCAAAGATAAAAGAATCAAAAGTCTTCAAAATTATTGAAAATGTTATAAAATTGTTACCTTAATAGTTTTAGTAAAGTTTCTTTGGCTTCTTTTTGCTCTATACTTTGAGATTTTCTCTTTACGTTCTTCTGCACTGTAACGTCCCACTTTAAAGTTTTGTTCATCGGTTAATAACGCCGGTGAGTTCTCTGATGATGGCTGCATTGCGAAATTATTCAGTAAAATTCAACACTCTTTAGTAAACGTAAACAGAGCTAAAAAACAGAGCAAAAAACAGAGACCTGTAAATCTCCTGTGCTATAGACACGTCGCATCTGACCGGAAAAGAAATCATTTTCCGGATTTTCCGGTGAGCTTAAGGTATTATAATAAAGATTTGAAGAGTCCATCATCGGAATATTGAAGGGTTGCTGCTGATTTGGTTTCCCTTCGACTGAATTGGTACTAAAGCTTCTCTGCATATACCTCCCTGCATTCTCTATTGCACTGTAGCTTCTCGCCATTGATATTGTCTGATTATTACCACCATCGAAGAACTTCTCTGTTTTGACTACGTCTGAGATTTGAAAATCTGTGAAACTTGGATATAATCCGGTTTGTATTTGTGGAGAGAGTGTTAAGGTTCCAAGGAGATCACTTGGAGGAGAAGAAGAAAGGATATTGTGAGGGGTAAAATGGTCAAAAATGCTAAGAGATTCATCAACAGAGTAAAGTTCATTGTTACAGAACATATCTGTATTTGTTGTGTCTGAAGAAAACATTTCTGGACTAGAATTTCGAAAAATTGAGGAAGATGATGATGAAGAGCCATCAAAGATATAAAGATCTGAAGAAGCAGCCATTTTTGAACTAAATCAAAGAAGTAAAACTCTAATTTTGTTTTGTTTTTGTAAACCAAAAGTGGCAAACAAAAATTTCCTCAAAAAGTTTTGTTTTGTGGGTTTCTCTGTTTCAGAACAAAGACTTGACAGTTGAAGTTTCTTTTGTCTGTGAGCTAAAACTATTTATAACGGTGGACAAAACTTAGATTTATAGATAAGTCCTTACATTTTGCTTATTTGATGGAGTTTCGTTTAAAGTTTTGGATAATTACATTTTAAACCGTATTGCTTACGTCCAAATAGTTTAATTTAGAATCTATTTGGTCTCTGTGTCTTTTTTGATGTATGATGTGAGCAAAAGCTTCTTTTGTTGTTATATTACTATTCAAATCATTCTTTTGTAGAATCTAATTCGGCCATTGTCATTGCTGTTGAAATTATACCTTTAGATTATATAAATATTATAAGGTGTAGTTGATTATATTCGAGAGATTTTTACATTCAACAATTTGTTTATTTGCAGCTATAATAGATAATATTTAATCCCCAGTATGACAACTTAGTATACATCATTCTAGCTTTATTGCTATTTTGATGCCATATACCATACAACTAGTGACCAATTAAACTCGAGTCATAACTGGATTTTCTATGTCAAATAAACCATTTATAGTTTCTTTATAGGGTAATAAAATACCATAGAATCTCAAACATCTTTTGTCAAGTAGTTGAAAATATTCATTTTTGATATATATTAGAATTCGATTACAGAAAATTATTTTATTCCGTATAATATTGTTCAATATTTGAAAATGCATGTCCAACCTTGACCTAAAACCAATAAATTAGAATTTTATTTAGGCATTAAAAATTTATTTGTATTTTAATTTAAAAAACATTATTTTGCAAAATTTTCTTTTAAATGAGTGTTGGGTTTGCTTAGGACGGTTTTATAAATGATTTGAATTCTGGATTAGACCTTGTCATTTTTTTTTCTTTTGACAAAAAATAACACAGAACCCTTCTTCTTATTAAGAGCCTTCGCTGGAAAGTACAAGACGTTTATCGCTAATGAGATTGATGCACACACCAAGAAGCTGCTCACAAAAGCTTCTTCTGAAATGCATTAAAGCCTGACCTTTCAAAGCCTCAAAACTATGAGACAACTAGCTAGGTTGCTTGCAATATTAAAGGATTCTTGTTTGGTTTTGCAATAAGAATATGGAATTTGAAGCTGCATTACAGAATCTGGTCCAACCAAGAATACATGTCTTTCTAGTTTGGATTCGGACCACTATTCCTTTATAGGCTGTTCGTGGCGTATACCGTCTTACACAATGCGAAAGTGACTTCTTCTAGCCTAACAATCATTTTATATTGTTTTATATGCTTCAATCCATCATCTCTAATGAATAGACCTTACACTCTTCAAATATGCCAAACTTCTTTTCTATGTTTTTAGATTCTTAATTTGATCTTTATGGTTAATTTAGTGTCCCTGAGTAAGACGATTGAAAGAAAAATAAGCAGTTGAATAAATAATCATTTGAAAACAAGGGGTTTGAGGTAGTGTTTGGCAAATGGTTAAGTGCTTATAAATAACTCTAAGGCTCCTTTCAACCATTGATTTCAAATAGAGTTGTGATTGGTAGTAAAATAAACAATTTATAATGCAGACGTTTGTTTAAACAAGAAGAGACGCAGTAGTACTATTAGAGTTGCAGTAAGCAACAGAGGAAAAGAAAGAGAGAACAGAGGATGAAGATGAAAA
>OVAX01003798.1:0-11230 GCA_900406405.1 Lepidium africanum | reverse complement strand
TTTTCCCAACCCCCCCCCCCCCCCTCTTCAAATGGGAGCATGTAGATCATAAGCTCTCAACTTGTCAAGAAACCGAACGAAAGCTTTGTGGCCAAGGGACTTTGTAAAGATGTCTGCAAGCTGTTCCTTGGTGTTGACATAGAAAGTCTTGACTGTTTTGTTAAGTATCTCATCTCGAACAAAGTGAATGTCCACTTCCACATGCTTTGTTCTTTCATGTTGTACCGGGTTGGCTCCAAGATGAATAGCAGAAACGCAGTCTGTGTAGATGTTCATCGGCTGTGTATGAGTGAAACCAAGATATAGCAGTACACGTTTAAGCCATAAGAGTTCTTGTGTAAGGAAAGCCATGGCTTTGTATTCAGCCTTGGCTGAAGAAAGACTCACTGTGGGTTGCTTCTTAGTTATCCAAGTAATTGGTGAGTTTCCTAATTGCACAAAGTAGCCTGTGATGGGACGTCATGTAAGGGGACAGCTATCCCAGTCGGAATCACACCAGCCATTAATCTGTAGATCCGAATCAGCTCTTAGTAAGATTCCTTGGCCTGGATTTGTTTTCAAATATCGAACAGTTTTCAATGCCGCATTCCAGTGATCAATCCGTGGTTCTTTCATAAACTGAATACGTAGTAGGAGAGATCTGGACGTGTTACTGCCAAGTATATCAATCGTCCAACTATGCGACGATAAGCCTCTGGATCGATTATAAAGGGAGAGAATGATCTGGCCAATGTATGATTTTGTTCGAGCGGTAGCGGCGAAGGCTTTGCACCAAGCAAACCGGCATCGGCTATGACATCCAATGTGTACTTCCGCTGTGAAAGATAGATAACAAAGCTGTTGCAGGCAACTTCTAGCCCAAGAAAATACTTAAGTAAGCCAAGATCCTTCATGTGAAAATAAGTGGAAAGGTACTTTTTGAACCGTTGAATATCAAGAGAGTTGCTGCCACTAATCACCAAATCATCAACATAGACAAGAACTTGAAGTACCTGACCCTTTTTTTGGTATGTGAACAGAGAATAATCAGATTTGGATTGAGTAAATCCATACATTTTCAATGCAACGGATAGTTTGGGAAACCAACAACGAGGAGCCTGTTTCAACCCGTAGAGAGATTTATGTAAACGACACACCAAAGTGGGATCATCAGATTCAAACCCATGTGGCAGCTTCATATAGACCTCATCGTCTAAATTCTGTGCAAGAATGCATTGTGCACATCTATTTGATGCAATTCATACCCTTTCACGGCTGCAGTTGCTAAGAACAAACGAACGGTTCCCATTTTTGTAACCGGAGCAAAAGTTTCTCCATAGTCTACACCCTCAGTTTGTTTATTCCCAAGCATGACCAAGCGAACTTTGTATCTCTCTAGTGTCCCGTCTGACCGATACTTGAGTTTGTAAACCCACTTATTACCCAAAGCTCGTTTTCCGGGTGGAGGTTTAGTTAAAGTCCATGTTTTGTTTGTTTGCAAAGCTGAAATTTCTGCTTTCATTGCCTTGCGCCAGTTTGTATCTGTACATGCTTGCTTGTAATGTCGAGGTTCTGGGATCGCTGAGACAGCAGCTAGATAGGCCGTGTGTCATTCCGTAAATCTGGTACAAGAGACATAGGTTTTAATGGGATACCGGGATTGTAGCAGACTCGTCATTGGTGAAGAAGTGACTGCATTAGTCACACGCTCTTTCAGTTTTGCAGGTGGTTTTCGTTCTCTAGTGACCACGACCAAGAGTCACCACTGGTTCTGGTGCAGTTACAGCATCAGTTGCTGCAGGTGGTGGAAAAGGCACACCACAAACGGGTGGAGTTGTAGAAGACGAATCCGCTGGTGTAGCAGACTCATTTTGCAAAGGAGTTGCTGCAGTAGACGCAGGTTCAGATGCTGCAGAGGTTATGTTTTCGTCTTTTGATTCAGTATCAAACGCAGGAGGAGAAAATGAAGGCAAAACAGAGGAAGACGTTGCTGTAGCAGAGGCGAAAGGAAACTCATTTTCGGAGAAGATGACATCACGAGAAACAAAAAACTGCTGTAGCTCAAGATCATATACACGCCAAGCTTTCTGCGCATTTGGATAACCAACAAAAATGCAACGACGTGTTCGAGGAGAAAATTTATCTCCATTATAATTTAAATTCTTTGCATAACAAAGGGAACCGAACACTCTAATGTGACTATAGTTTGGAAATTTCTTGTAAATCCGATCATGAGGAATCACACCATTGAGAATGTTACTTTGTGTTCGGTTAATCAAATAGGCTGTTGTAAGCATAATCTATTAAAAATTACATTGTATATGTATAATTATTATAATCAATTCTATTTTTTACTTTTAAAAATTAAAACTTTATTGGGAAACTATCTTTTTGGTCAAGTGGTTGAGTATTACATCTGTTAATTTCTTCCACCTAAATTTAACTTTTTGAGAGTTGCGTTTACCCCACAAAGTATTATTAGAATTTTGATGATTAGTTATATATTAAATCTTATCAATCCAATGATCGACAACAATAAAACTTTATATATATTGACAAAAAAAACCAAAGCCACTCACACATTGGACCTTAATAATCACTGCCTTACAAGACATTCTCCATATCCTTCAAAAAAATTAATAGTTAGTTACATTTTATACCAAGTATTTTGATGACAAAACTAATCTACTAAGTTAATAAATTCCATCCTATGTAATGTTTTAAGATTCGGTATTCCGACCCAAAAAAAAACAAAACAGATTCGTGTTAATCAATAGAACGCCTTCAAATTAGAGATAAGTTTTTGTGGGCCTGAGCTGGGTAGCCCACTACCACTTTTTGTAAATAAATAAATCTTGTGAAGCTCTGTCTCTTCCATTCCATATAGACAAGACAAATCAAACCGAATTTCAATCAACCAGTAATGTAACAATATCTAAAACCATTTAACATTAAAAACTCAATTCTGATTCCTTGTCAATATTTTCTTAATTTAGTTTTAAGTTATAAAATATTTTTAATATTTATCTTTTTTTTTAATAATTATCTATAATACATATGTGTTATTAATCTTCTTTTTTTTTTTTGGATAAAACTTCAATATGTGTTATTAATCTTGCATGTTTTATCAGAATATGTTTTGATTTTTCTTCATCGGTACTTATTTTATTTGTAAGATAAAAGTAGATACACAAAATCGACATAATCAAAATTCTCCAAAACCAAAAACAGCGAGTTCAACTCTCAATACAATCACTTCAAACCCGGAAATGTTTTCTTTGATTTATTGGTATAAATATTCCACAATAAATTATATATATACATATATATATATATATATATATCACCAAATAATTATATACTAAAAATATCGAAATTCGTACATATCAATAAATGTGGAACTTTGTTCCTATATGCAACGTCAAATAATAATAATTCACATGAAAAATTGAATCTAGAAATAGTTTTAGACTACTGTAGTAGTTTGTAATTAAGAGTCAACGAGAATGTCTATATCTGGAATTAAGAAAATTATGCAAAAAGTCAAATAATCCGTCATCATCAAATATATAATATATTATTAAGTTGCCAGCATTTGATAATTCGGCAGACTACGATAAGGGGACATTATCACTCTCCAAACACCCAAGCGCTAATCAGGAAATATGTTAATTATATTATGCAAAGTTTTGACTTCATCAAATTGAAATTATATGTATATTTGCAAATTGTATATACCCAAATATATATATATATATATAAATAAACTTCCAATAGTTTATTAGAAGGTTAAGCTCAAAGACAATCGATTCTGAATACGGAATCTACACTTGGCCAATTTGGAATCCTTATCAATCAAGGAAATATGTGTGTACCTATAATATTTATTATTTAATTTGAAATCACTACATATATATATGTATATATAACTATAGACATATTTATTATATGTGCATTATATTATTTTACTTACTATTAATAATACTGGCCAAACGCGAAACATAAACAAACCCTAACAATATCATATTAACTGACTTTCTAAAATCGAATTAAAATAGGAAAAATGTCATTTTCGCGCCAAAATTATGTTTATTTTCTCTCTAATACGGGATTATTTGTTCTGTAAAATAAATATATATTTATAGTTATTTATATTTTAATAATATTTATATGTATGTGATATTTAGTTATTTTCTATATATTTTATCCTTTGATTTGTATATGTACTTTATTATATTTATATATACTTAATATACTAAAATTCAATTTTATAATGATGAGTTGTGTTGTGCACAAAATATGTTTTTAGATTCATGTAAGGTTTTGATGCATTATATAATTTATTTGACTCGTGTTCATTTATATTATTAGATTTGTGTACATTCATTTAGGTTTTTATATCCGTGTTCATTTAAATTCTTAGATGCATGTTCATTTTAGTTTTTTAACCCGTGTTCATTTAGGTTGTTAAACCCTTATTCATTTAACTTTTAAATTTAAGATTTTTTATTTACCATAAATTTAGTAAACATGAAATAACAAAATCTAAAATACTCAAAATCTAAAAGAAAATAAGTATATATATTGTTATCATTTGAAAATTAACATATATATATATAATTAAATAAAACATGATAAAATATGAAATATAACAAAAAATAAATTGTGTATTCCTTTTATTCAAAATTTTTTGTATTTTTAATGGAGAATATACTGACATTCGTATACACTTATTATAATATTATTTGGATTATGTATATTTGCCAATATAATATTCTCTTTCTATCAAATGTGAAATTTCTTAAATAGTATACTAAAAATTCATTTATTTTAATAGAGATTTTTTTTGTCAACATTGGGACACAACTGGCTGGCCCATTAGCCAAGTTCCTGTTTTAATAGAGATTCAAAAAAATATAATTTGATATTCTTTTATTAATATAGAAGATACACTTGACATAAAAATTATCATTGTCTTTCATACTACATGTTAAAATATTTCGACAAAACTACACTTACTAATATTCTAGTAGAATAAGTAAAGTTTGATGACATTATTTGTAATATATATACCACATGATGTTAAGATTTTTTTCTTAAAAACTACGCTTTTATTATATAGAGGATTATCGTTGGATTGTTTTTCAATTGGAATTTATACATATCTACTTTTTTTATGTACAAACATATGTATATATGTTATATTTGGTTGTATTTGTTGACAAAATTTTGGTACTTGTATATTTCCTATTGTTGTATATAGTTTTGTGTTTAATCACACTAATTTAATTATAGTTACAAATACTTATATATAGTACATATATAACTATGAGTATATATAGTTTTTAATATATAGTATAATTGGTATACCTTCTTTGTGTAATTTATGTTGAATTCTCGCACACATAAAGAATTAGACTTGACAATTTGCATTGGTTCAAAGAGAATGCAAAATTTAAATCACCATTAGGAATAATCCTGCAAGATAAATACATATATAAGTTACAATATAAAGAAACTTAAATGTTATAAAATAAAAAATAATGTATCAATATTAATCAAATAAATCATGTTACGATAACTTTTTTATACGATAATTATTGTTAAAAATATTTTATAGTAAACAATTATTATTGATACATATTTTTGATATATAATTTTAAATATATAAAAATTTAAATATTATAAAACTAAAAAATTATGTATCAAAAATAAATTAAATAAATTACGTTACGAACTTACTTTGTCTTCAACTCCAACATCTCTGGAATTATATCATTATCAGATTATCACAAAAAATTACATAATTAGAAAAGTAAACGATATAATAAAACGTTTAAAATAAAAATATAGTGATAACTTACCTGATTATCACAAATGAACATCTAAATGCTTTCACCAACAACAATTTTCCCTTGTTGTTTGTGGGATTTTAAAGAAAAAATGTCACGATATGACATATTGAAGAGAATATGTGTATAAAAAAGGCATCAATGATTTGTGATTTTATGTTTTCACCTAGTTAAATAGAAGAACATAATCTTCTTGACTATTATTTTAGCGATATATTGATTATTAATTTCATATATAATAAACTAAGTATTCGAAATATACAATATATGTTATATGTCCAAAAATAAGAGAGTAAGAAGGAAATAGATCAAATATATTTGTAAAAGAAAATATATCTATTTAGTTTGCTTTTCAGAATAGTAATTGACCATATTCGACCGTGAATATTTTCCAGAGGCAGATGATCTTGGCATTGACCTGTCATTGTTGCTTGAATGGTTTATAATGAGATGTCGCTCAAAGACATTTTGAATATTTATGGTCTTGGTAAAAATATGAGAACAATCATTATGGATATGTCCTATATATAATAAATCATCACATAGGAGATTATGTTTAGATTATACTTGCTTTGTGCTTTTTCTTTGTCAACAATGGGCCACAACTGGCCGGCCAAATAGTCAAGTTCCTACATAATATAGGCGGTGGGACTCGATCCCTAGATGTGCAAGTGCGCCTGCTATTTAGTGGACTTACCGTCGGCCACTGGACTAAAGGTCACTTGCATACTTGCTTTGTTTAGAAGCTATATTTATGATATATATTATGAATATTTAATTTGTTTCAACTGATTTTCCACGCAAATATGGTATGTTCTTTCCGTTAGCTTGTATCTATCCAAATATGCATATGCATTCAAAACGGTAATTGAAAAAAAAGAAATAGTAATAGAGAAAGACTATTAATAGTGTGCTAGAATAGAATAGGAATATTTGATTACTTATAACTAATTTCACAAAAAAATTTATCATATGATTTTTAAAAAAATATTTATAATTTAATTCGATTATATAAACATATAAAATTAAGTAAGAGTATAATAATAAAATAGTAATATGTATCCACTATTATATGTAAAAATATAAAATTAATTAATAGTATATAAAGTAATAATAAAATAGTAATATGTATCCACTATTATATATGTAAAAAGTATAATAATCTATAAACGTTTTTAGTCAATAACCATAAACATTTTCTAAAATCATTATGACGCCATAATAAATCTTAGTATCCTGAAATACACATTTTAATACAATTAAGTAATATCCTAAAATACATTATATTAAATAATATTAAATGTAGAATCAACATACTTAAAATACATCATAATTAAGTCATATAAACGATTAACATACCTAAAATACCAAAAATACATCACAATTAAGTCATATAAGTGAATCAATCAAGATCTTTATGTTAAATGTTTAATTTGCGACAATAAGATCTATATTAACTTTATAGATAAAGATTTTATATTAAATGTTTAATTTTTGACAACAAGAATTTAGATTAAATTTCCAGTTTTCTAATTAAGACATTGGAAGCTCAAATATAGTTGTTAAGGCATCGCAAGCTCAAATATAGTAGTTACCTTTGTGGATTTTAAAAAATCACTAATATGGTATGTTGTATATTTGAATCATGTAATCTTAATGGTTTATGTCTAATTTCTATGATTGCAAAAATATTTATTAATAAATCGCAAAAATTAATTACTGATATCGTAGATGTTTCTAATATCTACTTTTTTTTTATCATAAACATATCAATAAGTTTCCTTGTTGACAATATATATATTATAATTAAGGATAACTAAATTCCTTTTGTTTTTTTAATTACTGATTAAATTAAATTTGTATCCTAAATTCATAATCATTCGTGATCTTAAATATAAATGCTTTCAAAATTATATTAACTAAATATCATAAATAATTGTTTCAAATAAATACGTGTATTAGATATGTAATCAAACGTGATATTTTAGATAAATAATTGAAAACAGAAATTATTTCACCAAAATACTCTTACCAACATTCTAATTCTCAAAGGCATTTCATGTAATATTCATCATGCAAATATGTTGTGAATCAGTCTAACATAATTTAAACTATAGGAAATGTAGTCTTAAAATAACTACAAATATATTTGATATATTAAATACTTTCCTTACTTATTACGATACATTATTACAATCATTAGCCATAGATGAATATATATGGTAATAGTATATGTCATTATTAATTTGTGTAAAATTTTTACGAAATTAATGGGAAATCAAATCTAAATTTCTATATAAAGCTACATTATAGTATCTTACATATATTTAGATTGATTTCAAATTATTTTTCATTTGGACTCGAAATTATTATAGGAATAGTTATTAAGGAATTTATTTACTTAAAAATTTTGAATTTATTCTAACACACTTGTTTAGATTTATAATAGATCCTAAAATTTTATAATAGATATAATTCTAATAGTTATTTTTATGCATTTTTTACCATTAATTAAATTTATGTTTAAGAGCCTAAATTTACGTCCTAGATTTCTAAATTTATGTCGTGCAGTGCACGGTATCCTTATATAGTAGATTCTAAAATCTAATTGTCATATTTAGTTAGTTTTAATTTTTAAAAATATACCTTAAATTTAATTACAAAAATATTAAAAATTTATGTTTAAGAGCCCAAATTAATGTCATAGATTCCTTATTGACCACTTTTCAATAAATAGAAGATTTAAATTGATTTAAATCTATTACAATAAATGTAATATTCGAGAACATTTGAATTTAGGTTCGTAAACCATTATGATTTATTTGAATTTATTACTTAATAATTCAATGAAAAGTTTCATAACAGGTATTCATACTAATTTCGTAGATTACAATGATTTAGACAAAGATTTTCATTTAAATTTGTCTATTAAATACATAATTAATCGTAATCTAATCAATAAATGCGTAAAAAATGAAGATGATATTCGCCAAAATACCCTCACAAAAATCATAGAATCCAATGACATTTTGTGTAATATTCAAATGCTTTTAAGGGCATTTCAAATTATTACTATCATTTTATTATATAGAAGATATTTCCTATATTGTTAAGTAAAGAAATATAATTGAAAACCTTTAATAAAATTTCATGAATTCAACAATAAATAGTTTCAAAAAACTTAAAGCAGAAATAAGACTAATATCTCGAAAATAACATAATAGTTAATAAATAACTCAAGAGCAGTAAAACCACAAATATAAAATAATTTTCAAAGCTTAAAGTTTTTCCATTTTAATTTTCTTCAAGTTTAAAGTTTTTGTCATACTTGACTGATCATTAGGGTCACCATAAGGGTCTGCGGCATCATCCTTCCTCTTTGAATGGGGTGTTTCAAAACCCTCTTTAACTGAATCATCAGTTTCTTCTTTTGTGTCCATCAACGAAGGTGCCTAATAGTAATATAATATACATTTTATTTTATTGGTATTAAAAAGAAAACTAATACAAATAATTATTCAATAAAGTAAAAACAGAAAACTTACATGGGAGAATTGTGTTTCATTGATTCTTTTAGTACTCAACTTTGTTAACCAATTGATTAACTTTGTAGGTTTGATCGTTATTCTTTAAAAGATGTTTTTTTCAAGACCGACCACGAATACAAAGTTTTTTCCAATCAAATTAGTAATAGTTGTGGGCATATTTTCAGTGTTCTCAATCTATAAAAATACATAAAATACACAAAATAATTTAAAATTAATATTTTAAAATAATTACTACCCTATAATATATTTGTAATTTTTATATCTCTCCAACATATTCGCCTAAGTCGGCCGTAGAACGATTAACAATTTGTTGAGCAATGTGATCAAACATTAAGAACCTTGATTCTCCGAATCATCTCCAACTTTCACAAAAATGTAATACCTACAAAACATTTGTAATTATGAAATCTATATAAAATAAGAACAAATTAAGGTTAGAGTAAAAAAAATCCGGCTAAAGTTATAAAAAGCTTATTTGGGAACCACTTCAGTACTATTTGATGTACATGTTGTACAATACCATATTCGATTCTCTAAGACTTCAACACCATCATCATCGTCTCCTTCATAACAATCAATAGGGAATACTTTTTTGTTGCATGGTTTACAACTTAAATAGCACCACCCATAATCAACATCAATATCAAGGATAAAAACCATGGTAACATATGATCCAATCTACAGAGTTACCATATGTAATGTTAATATATGAACATAATTAGTAAATTGCATATACAATAATAAAAATTTATAATTAATAAAATTTAATTAGATTAACTGTATTGGCAAATTCCTTCAACGATTTATTTTAAAAATGTTCAAAAAATTCACCCGGAACAATTGTAGATGAATTTTTCAGCTAACTCGCTTGACAAAGGAACAACCATTTGAAATTCATCAGCTTGGAAACTAAAAAGGAAAAAGACATATTTAGATAATTCTAAGTTAAAATAGTTTACAAGATTTTTGATGTAGATTATTACGTTGATTGTAATGCTAACACATCAGTGATTATGTCATTATCAAACCACAACTGTATACATTCAAAAGCATTAAAGACTGATATGTCATCTGCAATTTACGAAATTGAAATTAGTTGATTAGCATTTTCAAGCAGTATTAAATTTCATTTTATGTTAACGAAATTATTATGTAAATTAAATTTACCTCTAAACAAATTAATCTTACAAAATTAAGATTAAGAGCCAGTTATTGGACACACTTAAAAATTACTAATTAACTTTTTCTCTCATTCTTTCAGTAGATTATTGAATTTTCCAATCATATCTTTTTTAACCGTTCCATGAATTTTGGAATCCTAAAAATAGTTCATTTTAATATATTGAAAATGTATAAATTAATGAAATAATTGATAAATAGTAGATAATAACTTACTTGATCATCAACCAAAACCAGTTCAATTGTTTGGCCATACTCTTTGGTAAATATTTTCCATAGTCGAACAATTTTAAATTTAATCCTCCATTGAGACCCAACTAATTTTAGTATGATAATTGAATTCAACATCATTTCTTCGTAGAATTAACGTAGATGTATAACTATTATTTTTTTTAGGTGTTTGGAATGATGTATTGATTTTTTTGGTGCTTACTATTTCTTATATAGAGTGTCAAAATTAAATATAGTTGCCCCATAATACAATTGCATAAGGAAAGAAATTTTTTAAGATGGAGTTGATTAATTATATAGAAATTGTATCTATTTATTTATGGTAAATGATTTATTCGGTCGTATTTCAATTATAATAAATAATTTCTAAATTTGTAATTGTTCATAAATTCGTGTGTAAATACGAAATGATTTTGTTTTAATTATAGAAAATGATTAATG
>OVAX01003797.1:0-17016 GCA_900406405.1 Lepidium africanum | reverse complement strand
ACGCGTGGGCTCCACATATATAATAAAAATTGCAGTAATTGTTGACGTTCTTAACATATATGTTTCTTTTCTTTCTTTCTTCCTTTTCTTGAATTCGTATTTGTACATGTTCGTTTGTTTTATTCGCTGTTCGCACGAAAGAACTTCTCCTTTTTTGCATCTATTTCCCTTTTTCAGTATTTTCCACCATCGATTGCTCTTCATTTTGATCTCCTTTTGTCTGTATATCTCCTTTATAGTAATAACAATACTATTCAAAGGGAGTGTCATAATATCTACTTCATCACAACTTCTTCACCAAGTTTGATTGTCACAAGCTATCCTTGGTGTCAAGTTATTATCATTGACTCATCGAACATATGGATTATTATATATATGTCGATTATATAAATATTTGTGGACCCCAAATCAACTATTATATATAGGAACGTTATGTAATAGTTACAATGCATACTTCTAAAACATGAATAAGAAAAGTTCCTCTGAAATCTCTCTAGAAATTTAGAAGTCTCGTTCACCTAATTAGGTTTTATTATACGTTTATTATATTCAATTAGTATAAAAATCTTTATATTAATACCTAAAAATCATAATGTTATAATATAACAATTTGTGCATTATATGCACGGGATGACTTTTATAGCCAAAAAAAGGAAATTTAAAACAACATGAAGAATTACTAAAATAATTTAAAAGATTTTAATGAATTTAAATTCAAAGAAAGATTACATATTTGATGATGTATTTAACAAAGAGTTAATTACAAAAAGGCACCAAAAATTTTTAGACTTATGAAAACATACTAAAAGAAGTCCATATATTTTGATAAAATTACAACTTTACCATAGACTTCTTTCTTCTGCTTCTCAACACTGGCCTCTCACCTCTGCTTCCACTTTCTCCAATGGTGAAACAAAACCACTAAATTCTCACATTTCATCTTCCATGCTTACAAATCTTTCTTTGAAAAACTATGGACATGAAGATTTCGATTTATCTTAATTAAAAGATGTTGGATTTCAATTGATCTCATGTTCTTCAAACTTGGGAGCTCTCAAGTATTCTTTCAACAGTTTGGTTTTCCCGGTACAATAAACCTGGTCTAATCTCGACTATCTTTTCAGGAGAAAACTAGACAAAGTAGATAATAAGATTTTTCCTTGGATCTTATGGCATATTTGAAAGCACGAAATGAAAATTGCTTTTGAATGGTAATAAGGATCCAAAAGACATCTTCCAGGATGCAGAAGCCGATGTAAAAGAGTGGTCTAATGCTAGGTGGGAGATAGCTAAGGTGCACCAACCCCATATTCTTCATTCATCATCTATATGGTCATTTGTGGCAAGTTCTTCTATTTGCAACCAAGGTTTCATAGGGTACCGATGTTTTGTGGATGGGTCATGGAAGACCTTCGATATTCACTCGAGACTTGGTTAGATTTTTTTCCCTGACTCAGTTAAGGTTGTATGGTTGCCAGAGATGTTCGGTGAAGCCTTTCTTCACTTCACTGTGAAGTTGATACCATTCTTTGGGCTATTGATAGGAGTGTCAAACGGGCCAACCAGCGTCCAACAGACCCAAATCAGCGAGCATCTTTTCCAATTTTAGTCCATTGCGGGCCGGCTCGTTAAGATCGCAGATTATATATCAAAGTCCAGACCAGACCCGCTAATGTTAATGGGCTAGCGGGCTGGCCCGCGGGGTTTTTTTCTTAAAACAGTTAAAACATAAATAACTAGATTTTGGACCCGTGCGGTGCACAAATTGCTTTTGAAAAAAAAACTTAATATTTCTGATATTTAAAATCATATTTCTGGAAATTAGATGATTTTCAAAAAATGTTCTTAGAAAATACTTAAATGAATTATAAGTTTAACTAATATTTACATATCTTAGTTTAGACCAATAAATAATTATTATTATTTTGGTTAAAAATTTTATTTTAAATTATTCGATTAACAACAACATACATTAAATAAAACTTTTGACTCTATTTTGTGATAATTGTTTAAGTTAAAATTTAATTTATCTTTTTTTCAACCCTATAATCTTCACTAAATCATTTTTTACTTCACTTTGATACGTAAAACATTCCCTTTTATTAGTAAATTTTGAAACCCAACTTATAAATATTAGGATTTGATTTTATCTTTTTCAATAAAATATGGAGACAAAATAATTTTTGATCGTTGAATTTGATATATGAAACAATCCCGTAGATTATTAAATCTTGAAACCCAACTTTATTAACATTAGTATTTGATTTTATCTTTTTTTAATAAAATATAAATATGGAATAATTTTTGATCGTTGGATTTGACACGTGAAACAATTTTGTTGATTAATAACTTTTGAAACCCAACTTTATAGATATAAATATTTGAATTTATCTATTTTCTAATAATTTATAAATACGGAATAATGTTTTTTCTTTAAATTTGAAATGTGGAACTATCTCGTTGATTAGTAAAATCCAACTTCATATAATATGATATATATAATGATAAGATATCAAATTAATAATAGTAAATCAAAATAGTGATACATTTAATTTTAAGTGTTTACGTTTTTACTTGTTTGTCTCTATTGTGTTGGATGTAAATCGAAAGAAAGATAATTAAGTTGAATAGAGCTAAAAAAGTTGGAGATAGCTGATAAAATTGTATATGTGTTTAGATGTATATATAAAAATTAATATTCACAATTTTATTTTACATTAGGATTACGATTATATATAAAAATAATTATTTAAATATTTACCTAATTATCTTCTGTTAGGATTAGGATAATGATCATATATATATCTTAAAGACTATTCCTAGTATATAATAACTAATGTTGTTAATCTTATTATATAAAGAATAATGTCGATATTTATTTTTAAATTTAACTGTGTTACCAAAACAATAAGATATTTATGGTGTCGATGATGACTAATGTATATATATATATATATATATATTTATCTACTTCTAATATTTATTTTATAACTAAAAATAGATTCAATTGTTTCTAATTCTTTTATTGAATTTAATTTTTCTTTTATAATATTATTATTATTTTATGATTATGATATAATTAATTATTTACTGTTCTTTTCATGTTAGGATTCGATTCCTTTATATAATAGGATTACAAATAGAAAATATTTTGTGATATAGATATGATTATCTTCTTTTTAATTTTTAGTTTTTTTTCAAAATAATATATCACTGAAAGTTGTATGATCATTGGATTTGACACGTGGAAAAATCTTGTTAATTGGTAACTTTGAGAATCCTTACTTTATATAATAAAATTCATTTTCATGTTAGGATTTGGTTCTTTTATATAATAGGATTTCAAATAGAGAATATTGTGTGATATAGATTTGATTATCTTTTTTTTTATTTTTAGTTTTTTTTTAAAATATATATTATTGAAAATTTTATGATCGTTGGATTTGACACGTGGAAGAATTTTGNTTTTTAAAATATATATTATTGAAAATTTTATGATCGTTGGATTTGACACGTGGAAGAATTTTGTTAATTAGCAACTTTAGGAAACCGTATTTTATATAATAAGATTAGGATTTAGTTAATTATTTACTATTCATTTTCATGTTAGATTCAATTTCTTTATATAAAAGGATTTCAAATAGAGAATATTTTGTGATATAGATATGATTATCTTCTTTTTTAATTTTAGTTTTTTTTTTTAAAAAAATATATCACTGAGAGTTGCATGATCGTTAGATTTGACACATGGAAGAATCTTGTTAATTGATAACTTTGAGAAACCTTACTTTATATAATAAGATTCATTTTGATGTTAGGATTCGGTTATTTTATATAATAGGATTTCAAATAGAGAATATTGTGTGATATAGATTTGATTATATTCTTTTTTATTTTTAGTTTTTTTTTAAAAAAGTATTGAAAATTTTATGATCATTAGATTTGACACGTAGAAAAATCTTGTCAATTAGTAACTTTAAGAAACTTTACTTTATGCTTACCGAAAAGAATGGAACCCTTCACCTCCAAATATGTGAGGTAAGTTCTACACACCAAACCAAGTATTTCGTCAACCAACCTTTTATCTAACTTTGTATATATTTAACTGAACGTATTTCATAGAAAAAAAACCAGTAAATTTTAATCTATACCAATGTTCACCCAAAACTATGTGAAAAAGACAATATGAAATCCACAAACAAAACAAAATGAAGAAAAGCGACATTAGCTTCGTTTTGTCTTACAATCAAACTAAAATAGTAAAATAATAGATTGCAAACTTTTATAATGAAAAACACAAATCCGCTAAATAGTTGTAAGTTGTGGCTGTTGAATTTCAATCAGTTTCTTTAATTGACTAAGAAGTAAAATCTGAAAAAAACAATGAAATTGATACGGCTGTAAGATCTTCAAGTCCATCAACCTTCAGCTTTTCACTAAAGAGTTCTTCCCCACATCCTCTCAAACATTGAGATTAAGCTTTCATAGTTTATGATTATATATAATATCATAAGAGATCTTGTGACCTCTTAATATCATTTGTTGAACCCCAGTTCTCTGATTAATCAGAAACAACATCTAAAGATCCACCAAAAGGCATTTTCATGCGCTCTCTAAAACTCTAAAATATCAAGACATTTTCTTTGAAGTGTACCGACATCATATTTATGAGTCTTTTGTTTATATCAATAGAACTTAAGTTAACTAAAAGGGTCTCTTAGTTCCACATGAACAAGTTACCATGGGAGTTTCAATGAAAGAGACATTCCACTAGCCTGCAAACATAATACACCCATGACTTATACAAATTGTCTGCACATAAAGCTTGACTACAATTCAAGAAAGCATAACACGTAACCAAAAATCAAAAATTAAGCTTAAGGAATGGAGTTCTGCAACTTTCTCCATCTTCATGTTATCACACAGTAACAAAATAAGAACGATAACTCAAATATAATGCTTTGTCCTTTTAAGACTCAAAATCTTGGTTTAGAGAGGCTTGGAATTTTATAAGGAAGTAGACAATTTATCCAAAAAATCAACTAGAAAATTTGATAATAGAAAATTTGCATACGAAAGAAAACAAGAGAGACCAATCAAAGAGGACAAATTTGGTGATGAAAATACCTAAAATCTCTGTAGATGGAGATGAAATGAAGAAATAAAGGTGTGGCACTATCACCGTCGTAACTAGAGAAAACAAATCGGTGGGTTGAATGCAGACAACGATGTCAGAGATGGAGCTGTTTGATTTTACAGGATGTCGCAAACCCACAAACCAATCACGGGTTAGATCGATTTGACATGCTGTCCATACAGGGTTAGACCGCCAGGCCCGCAAATTAATGGACAGATGTTTACCTATCTAAGCCCGTGTCCAGGAAGACCTTATTGGACCAGGCCTGCAGGTATTAGGCCCGTTTGACATCCATAGCTATTGAGTGCCTCTTATCGCTCTACTAGACGGAAGCAGGTTTAGCGACAACCTATGCTGATGTGTTGAAGATTTTCTCTAATTTTGAGGAGATGAAATGAAGAAATAAAAATGTGGCACTATCACCATCGTAACCAAGATAAATCGGTGGGTTGCATGCAGACGATGATGTTACAGAAGGACCTGTCTGATTTTGCAGGTTTCCCATAAACCCGTAAACCCGTCACAGGTTAGATCTATTTGATCTGCTATCCGTACCGGGTCGGACCGCTAGGCCCAAAAATTAATGGACAAATGTTTACTTGTCCAGGCCCGCGTCCAAGAGGGCCTTATTGGGCCAGACCCACGAGTATTAGGCCCGTTTGATATCCCTAGCTATTGAGTGCTTCTTATTGCTCTACCAGACATAAGCTGAAATAACGACAGACTGTGCTAATGTGTTGAAGATTTTCTCTAATTTTGAGGATTGGCGAGTGTTCAGACTTACTAGGAGGACTTCACAAAATTGAGATGTCTCTTTAATTCTTTTTCTCTTTGTGTAATTTCTAGATTCTTGAACCACAAAATTGATGCTTTCACTCAAGGGCGGATCTAGGTTGGGGAGGGTGGGGGCACTCGCCACCACCTTTAAAAAAAAAATTTAGTATAAGTTTTTATATTTATGTAATTTTTGGAGTAATTTTTGTATACCTGGAATAGTTCTTTTATAAAACCTGCTACAAAATAGTTCTTGTATGACTGCAGTTTTTTCTGGAGTCTGTCCCTCTAGCTAGTATATTTTATCCTATTTTGATATGATTTTGTGTTGACGATCTCAAAGCTCTTTAAATTTTAAATTACATAGAATAGTCCCTTTTTAAAACTTTCTACGAAATAGTCTTTTTGAATTTTAAATGACGTAAGATACTCTATTTGATTTTTCAATTATGTTTATCCTAGACAATTTGTCAACCGTGTACATATTATAATGTTATGTCTATCGTGGACATATTCTACGATGGACATACATAACGCATTATGTATGCAATGTCAATATAATTATCCACAATGGACATAATTAAAAAATAAAATGGGGTTTTCCAGATAATTTAGAACTCAAAAGAGCTATTTCGTAGAAAATTCCAAAAATGGGCTATTTCAGGTAAGTTTAAAACTTAAAAAGATTATTCCATAAAATATTCCCTATTATTATTACATTATACATCTGCCCCTCAACATATATAATTTCTCGATCCGCCCCTGCTCTCACTTGTAGTATTAGAGAGACGGCTAGTGGTACAAGCTGTTTAAAATTTTCCTCACTTTTGTGATTTTATATTAAGCTATTGAGTTGACAACAACAAAAAAAGATTGCAATCCACACCATTTTTGTTTTCCTTCGAGACCAACATCTTCAATCCAGCAAGAGGGAGCAAGTACAAGCGATTAATCATATGCAACAGAAAGGGAGAATAAACATGTATGATGTAAAAAAATTTGAAGTATTCGAGAGAACATGTTTTCTCTATTTAACAATGAGCATAAGCACAAGGATAAGCAATGATTTGTTCTCTATGTGTGCTTCAGGATGTGTGTACCCAAAAAAAAAAAAGAAGAAGAGAGTTGTTCTGGGTAAACACATCTTGCTGTCTCTCCAAAGGAAATTCCAGCTGTCTGCTATACAGTGACATGAATAGAGTGTTACAAAATAAACAGGATAAAGGTATGCTTGGTGAAAGACTACCCACAGGAGCCAACTGTTGATATAGTGTAAACTTGTGACACTAGCTGTGTGATGATCTCCTCTGTAAGTCCTGTTTCTGTCTGCTCGTTGCCCAGCTTGCTGTGAAGATTTCCACAGGTACATATTTCATGTTATTAAGCTAAAAGTTAAATTCTTATATAAATTTAGTCTGTGTTCACATAGTTTTGATACTGGCTTGGGTCACTCATATTGTTCTGAATTTCTGATTCATCTGATCCTCTGTGTGGGCTACACAAGTGTATGCTATACATCTTTGTTTTTTTGGCGTCTCTTATCACTATGTATGCATGTATGCTTTTTAACTCAGTTGTGATATCAAACAGGGGGAGAAGACTCCGACACAGAGTCTGATGCCTAATCATAGGGAAGCTTAGAAACTTAGCTTAGCTATTTTGTTTTCTTACATGACTGCACTCGAATGTATTTTGTCCGATGCCTAATCGTGGGGGAGCTTAGAAGCTTAGATTAACTAGATTGTTTTCTTACATGACTACACTCGAATATATTTTGTCGATGTCCATATATTTTGTCCATGTACCTTGTGCAGTGTTTGTTTGTTTTCTGTTTTGAACAAGTACAATGAGGTGTTTGATTATCAAACTGAGCTAAAAAGGGGGAGATTGAAGATGTTTGAATTCGCATGTTGACACAATCAAGACATTGAGAGTTAATGAGCCGAAGTTGCAAAAGGTGAAGATGTCAGAATCAGCCAACTGATAACAACACATCAAGAATCAACAAGCTCAAGCAGCACAGAAGACAAAGATGCTAGAATCAACTCAATGATACGATTAACATAGAGTTTGCACTCTAACACTTATTCAGTTGTTTTTAACTCAGATGCTTGATCATCACTCTGAGCTAAAAAGGGGGAGATTGAAAGTGTTTGAATCGATCAAGAAAGTAGAGGAATAGATCGCTGAAGATGCATCAGAATATTGATCACACATTAAATGTGAATGTGAAGCAGCAAGTTAAAAAGGAATCAACAAGAGAGAAAAAGAGGTGAAAGAGAAAAAAGTGAGAGAAAAAAAGATGAGAGAGAGTAAAAAAGAGGAGAGAGAGTAAAAAAGAGAAGAGAGAGTGAAAAAGAAGAGAGAGTGAAAAAATGGAGATAGTGTAAAAAGAAGAGAGAGTGTAAGAAAGAGGAGAGAGAAAGTAATAAGATGAGAGAGAGTTAAAAAGACGAAAAAGAGTTAAAAGAGAGAAGAGAGAGTAAAAAAAGGAGAAAGAGTAAAAAATAGAGAGAGAAAAAAAGAGAAGAAAGAGTAAAAAAGAAGAGAGAGTTAACAAGGAGGAGACAGAGAGTAAAAAAGAGGAGAGAGAGTAAAAAAGAGGAGAAAGAGTTAAAAAGATGAGAAAGAGTTAAAAACGATGAGAGAGAATAAGATAGAGGAGAGAGAAAAACGAGAGAGAGTAAAAAAAAGGAGAAAAAGTGAAAAGTGAAAAAAGGTTTATTGGACTTTTTCATTTTTCTGTTTACATCAATTACTTCTTCTAAAAGCATCTAGAACTTCAATAAATTTCAACTAAGTCTAGAAGCTCCATCCGGATGATGCGCAATTGTGCATTTAAATTTTGACCTAATCAAGATTAAATTGTTGAAACAATGCTTAATTTATCTCCAGGAAACAAGCATTACTTGATTCATTTTCCTCACTTCTGGACTAATTGAATTATCTGGAAAATCTGTCCAAATATCAAATTAGACATAAGTAAGTTTATTTGATGAAAGAAAAAATCATTTTTGATTTACAACTCTGGTTTTATTAGTGGCTTCTTAGTTATACTGAGTTATGTCATTGTGTTGTAAATCCACGAAATCTAAGTATTTGCTCCGGTTAGTACGAAAGTCCAATTTTCCATTTAGCTACTGGAATGTCAAGAAAACTTATCATAATTAGTATAAAAACATGAAACATATTTGCTTGGATGTATTGATTAAGCATGTCAGCATGAGGTTGTGTATTATGTGGGAATCCTGCATGTGATTTCAAAGTAAAAACACAAAACAAAATCTAAAATGCGTAAATGAGAACTTTCTTTAAAGCTAGAAAAAACCGAAAAAGAAACCAAAATCACAAATCAAAGCTTGTTTACGTTTTAACCAACCTGTGCTTCCTAGAATGTTTAGGGTGCAAACATTTGCAAGAGTCTCAAATGGACCAAAATTCAGCAAAATTCATTAACAGAGGCATAGAAAAATGAAATTAAGTATGACTTATCTAAACAAAAAATTCAGCAACACAGAGATAATATGCAATGAACTATTGGTCATAATCAAATAAATGCAAAAGCCATAAACAATAAAAACTTATCTTAATCAGTACAAACTTAAAAAATTGAAGCGACTTTCCAATCATAGTTTCATGTACTTTTTAACTCACACAGTCTCCAGTAGATGAGGAGTGAAATGAGAAATTGGTATTGAACCTTTGAGAAGAGAAATTTCTCACACAGTCTCACTACAAGAAAATGGCCTTTAGTAGTACATCAAAAACGCTGCTAAAGGTCTATCGTAGCGTTTTCATGAACGTTGTGACAACCACAGCTACCATAGATCCCTCCCTTTTTGTAGCGCTTTTCCATGATGCTTCAATTGGTAGGTCTATTATAGCATAAACTGTCTGCTATAGGATACATTATTGGAGCGCTTTTTTATTGCCAATATTTATTATTCTATAACACTTTTTACATTGCAATTAAATAATTGTTAGTAACACTTCTTTATTGCTAGTATATGATTTTTTGTATCGTTTTTTTAGGTTGCCAAGAAATAAATTTTGTAGCAATTTGTACATGCTAAATAATAGTTTTTACTGACACATCTAGTTTGCATTTAAATATTAACTCATAACACTTCGTGGATGTCAAGTTACGCCCTTTATAGCGAAAATCATATGCTAGATTACACTTTTCATCAGTGTTTATGCGATGCCTCGAGTTATGTTTCAAGGGCATTTTATTCTTGCTCTTTCATCATCAAAGACGACAATGATTTAGTGCCCTTAGTTTATGCGTTGTGGTATTTTACGGATGCTTAAATTTTGATTTTTAGTAATTAAAATGCTGTATTTTTAACAATATTTTGCAATAATGTTAATAACGCATTGATTTGAAAATGTAGTACTCGAATGCTCATTAGAAAACCAAACATATAGACAAAGTCAAATGTATACAATTCATGAACCACATTTAAAAGATAGACAAAGTCAAATACAAAACATAAAGTAGATGAAAATAGCTAAGCAACATCAATACAAAACATGAAGCAATGGTTTCTTTTCTTCAGTCTCTACGAGGAGCCTTGCCTCATGATGACTGACCTTGTTCTTGTTTTGGGCGTCTCTTTGGAGTGTAGTTCTTTATAAATATGAACATTGGTTCAATGTTTTCTACATCTACCTCTTTGCGTATTAAGTATCCAAGATTGCATCTGTATTGTTGTTTAGTGATCTCCTCCACATCACTTTACTCATCGTCATCTGCAACTTGTTCTGTTTGTTGTTGACGTTGTGGGATTTGTGGTATGATTCCAAAAGCAGGGAGTCTACATATGTCCTTTCCGTTATTCCATATTATAACACCATAGAGAATAAGGGAAGTCATTAACTACATACAAAAACAATGCAAAACCAAATGAAATACTAACCCTTCAGAGTATTTTCGATAAGTTATGAAGTCGTCTCTAATATGTAAATAATAAATGTTAGACACGAAATCAAAATTTTCATAAAAGGAGAACACATAATCTAAGCACCAATCGAAGCAATAATCAAAGCAACTCTAATAGATCTACAAAAAGATTTTCAAAAAGATAACTATGGTTTAAAAATTGAACAGAAATTGAAGAATATATGAGAAATTACAACGAAATTGAAAGGGAAATTCATAATGAAAAGAAACAATTTCATGGTTTACAAGTTCACTAAATCGAATCGTGAATATTGAGAGATGACCGTGAGAAATAAATTAATAATTGGTTTCAGAATCAGAAAACAAAAAGGAACAATTTCAGAATTGTGAATCATGAAGAAACATAATAGGTTTGTATAGTTACCTCTTTTCTAGGTTTCTTCGTGAAGATTGAAACGTGAAGATTGAGAGTCGGGGGAATGGGAAAGGGTTTTCAGAGTATTTTCAGAGAATGGGAAAGGGTTTTCTCTTTTATAAATAATCGGTGTCAAATTTATTTTGGGGGAAAGAATCGGTGCCAAATTTATTTTGGGCGGAAGAATTCTAGATAGTCTAAAAATTCAATTTTTTGGATCAAAAATTTTAGAGTGTCTTATTTTGGTTTGTTTTTAATTTAAAAATATGATGATCCCATAATTTTTGACATTATGTTCTTAATTTTGTATGTTACAAGATCAACCACCTGAGAAGTGTCCTTTGCACTAGCTCTTCACATTGTCATAGCCTCATATAACACCGCACTATTCTGAGACTGCCTGTCAACAGATGTAATGTGAAATCGCTGCCCATTGATTATGTAACCCGTGTAAGACCCTACGGCACAGCGATGACCATTTGCTAACAACTTAAGTCTTTCTTCATGTTGTTCTGAACTCCGAGGTACCTTTAACATTAAGTTAAGTCTCATTATATATCCAACACATGCATTTATATAATCCATCTGAACCCATAATTTAAATATAAATTTGCCTGTACTTTTAACCAATCTGCAAATTCGTTTGTATAAGTAGACAATAACATTGTAGCATCACGTCTACATCTTTCATTACAACTTTGAAGATGTTGTAGGTGCATACTGACATGAAAATTGAATGAAAAATTAGAACTACTCTAACACTCAGTATACGAAAAATTAAAATAGAAAACTAGTAAACACTTACTCCGCATAAGGATCAACCTGAGCCATATTATGAAGGATAGTTAGGTAGGCTATGTTCTTCTCTTTCTCAGCAAGAGTACATGAAGTGGCTGCGGATTTAGGACAACCATCCAGTATAGAACTGGTCTCATACTTAGTATTTCTTTCGAGTTTCTCCTCCACTCGAGCTATCTTTTTCAAGAACTGCTTACAGAACCGCATGCATTCCTCAGCGAGATAAGCTCAGCGATGCAACCCTCTGGTCTTGCAGGGTTTCGTACAAAATTCTTCACAACTTTCATATACCTGCAGTGAAAGAAAAATGAACATTAAAACCAAGACTGAAAATTGAACATTAAAACCAAGACTGTTGAATCTATAAGATATGAATGAAGAAGTTATAATTTTCACATCTCAAATGGGTACATTCAACGAAAATGTACTGGACCACATAAACGAGCTTCTCTGCCTAGATGAACTGTCAAATGCACCATTATATCAAAGAAACTCAGAGGAAAGAACCTCTCAAACATGCACAGAGTTTCCACACTTTCAGTTTCCATTACTGAAATTGTCTCACTATCTATAACTTGCTGGCACAAATGATTAAAGAATGCACATAAACGGAAAATAGCTATCCTCTTACCATTAGGTAACAAACCTGCATATAAAGAGCATGAAAGAATAAGACATATAACTCTAATAATACAACAATCTGAGTTAATTGAATTACTGTTGTACCTTTAAGTGCTACTGGATGAAGTTGTTGCATCAACACATGGTAATCATGTGATTTTAGCCCTTGAACCTTACACTCTTCAAACTTCACACACCTGGATATATTTGAGCAGTAACCATCCAGGCCTTTGAAATCAGATAGGCATTTCAAGAACATTTTCTTCTCTTTGTTGTTGAGAGACCACCAAGCTGCAGGGAGGTACATTCTTTTTCCATGGGGTTGAGGGTGCAAATCATTTCTAATGCTCAGTAGCTGTAGATCTTTACGTGTATTAAGACCATCCTTTGATTTTCCACAATGCAGCATGGTAGAAACAAGACTAGCACAGACATTTCTCTCCACGTGCATCACGTCTAAAATGTGTCTAACCGGCAGCTCCTTAACAAATAACAAAGACATATAAGAAAAAGCATGTTACAGGAAACTAAAGTATATCAAATCACATAATACAAACATAAAAGAAGATAACTAGAAACATACTTTCCAGTAAGACAATTTGAAAAAGATTGACCGCTTCTTCCATCTAGAAAGTTCCTCTGCATCTAATACTTCTTCTTCTTCTTCCTCTGATTCACTAGATTCATTATCGAGATTCGAGTCTGATGGGACAGTCATTTTCCTCTTCTTACTAGTAATTTTCAGTTTTCCAAAGTCGTTCTTGAAATTTCTAAGTAAATCATATATGTTATGACCACTCAGAATCCTACCTCTTCTGCCATGCTTTGTTTTACCATCAAACCATGCTTTCTTTCCCCGGTAAACATGTGTAGGTGACAAACCCTTCCGATGGCACATTTATATGTGCTTTCTGCCATTACTCAACCACATACTATATGTGTGTTTCTCACACATAGGACAATCCAATTTTCCTTTCACTTTGCATCCTGTAAGATTACCATGTGCCGGAAAATCCTATATAGTCCATAGAAGCATTACCCTTAAAGTAAAAGTTTTGTGACTAAATGCATCATAGATTACCTCTCCCTTCTCTCACAAATAGTTTAAATCTTCTATGAGGGTTCTAAGTACACATCTATATTGTTTCTAGGTTGTGTTGGACCAGGTATAAGCAATGACAACATGATGTTCTCCTCCTTTATACACTTATCAGGTGACATGTTGTTATTGAAGAGTAAAACAGGTCAAGCACTATAGTTAACATTACTTATGTTGAAAGGATTAAACTTATCAGTTGAGAGTCCAAGCCTAATGTTCCTACACTCTACAGCAAATGATGGGTACATGTCATTTTTTTTATCCCATGTCACAGAATCAACTGGATGTTAGCTTTTTTCGTCGGTACTCTTGTTAGTAAAATGCCATCGTAAGTCCTGTGCCATCTCCTCTGACCTGAACATCCTTTTTAGACGTCGAATAATAGGAAAATACCTAAGTACTTTCTATGGAATACCTTTCTTGATAGCACCAATGCGCGTGTTAATCTTCCATCCTGAAGCTTTGCATTTTGGATAATTGTCTAGCTTTTGAAACTGATTTCTAAAAAGGCAACAGTCGTTCACACAAGTGTATATCTTCATATACCCCATATCAAAAGTTTTAAGAAAATTCTTCACCTCGTACAATGATGTGTGTAGGACATTATCTTTGGGTAGCATTTCTGGTAAAGTCTCAAGTAGCATATCAAAGCTTCTGTCAGACCAACCACTCTGTGTCTTTAGCATAAAAAGTGAAATAATCGCCGAGAGCTTGCTATGGTTAGCACAATTTGGATATAGTGGTGTTTTTGCATTGGCGAACTTTGCTAGAAATTCATCTTCTTGCTTATCATGACCATCAACAACCTCAGTTAAGTCGTCCTGCCTAACAAGGACTTCATCTGGAAACACAGCCGCTTGGAATAAACCTAAAATCTCTTGATTCCAGTGACTTGCATTGCTTCTACACTCACTTCCTAACAACAATTCTCCATGATGATACCAATCCTCCCGCATCTTGTAACCACAATCCATTCCTCCAGTTACAAGATGATCAACGCCAACAGTAGCTGATTGACAATTTACACTACGACAATCAATACATGGGCAAATGATCATCTCATTTTCTCCCAAACCTGCAGAAACATACCTCACAAAGTCCCAAGCACCTCTCTCATAGGGAGGATCAGCTCTTCGGTGAAATCAAATGAAAGTAAAATACAATGAGAAACCTAAACTTACTAAAATCCCATGTATGAACCTAAGTATATATTGCTGTTAGTTATTTGTGAAGATGAACCCATGACTTCTCGACCATTTTATGTTCTAACCCATATGAAACACAAAACAAACACAAAAAAGACTCAAGTACCAAACAAACACATTCAAGATTTTAAACAATCATCAACAGCAACACTTGGAGACAACCAAACCCATAATAAAAACCAAGAAACTCTAAATAATACATAACAAGAAGACAAATAATAGCACAACAAAGTTTCGAAGTTAAACTGATTGAAAGAACAAATGATTACCTGAGCAATGAACGTATACACTTTTTTCCTTCAGTCACCTTGAAATTGAAAAACCTACAAACATATCAAAGAAATTAAAGAGATCCATGATGGAATGACTGAGAAATCCAATCAGTTATATAGCTTACATCTCTTTTACAAAACAAACACATCATGGTACTAGGATGATTGAGAGTGAAGATTTCTGATGGTAATTGAGCAAAAGTATAAAATCATAATACAAATATTGTCATTTACAATGTGTAGAGACTAGTCAAATTGCTTCACTTTGGAAGGCTGCCTGTGAATTTTTTGTTAGCTAAGTAACTGAAACTCTAAAAGTAGATTTAACTACAAGCATGATCTTCTTCTAATTATATCTATAAAGACATAACAAAAATTTACTTGTTCACTTATAGCTCCTAAAGTTCTGTAAGATTGAAAAGATTGAATGGACCATCTTTATGCAAATCTTACATTTATATGTACTATGAAACTTACACATGAATTAAAGACACGTTGAAGCTAAAGAGGTTACGTGGGACATAGTCGGAAATTTTCTTTTTCCCCTACAGACTTCAAGAGAAAATGAGGAAGAGAGTCATATAACTTTGTATACGTAAAAAATGTAACTTGAATAAAATATTGCGTGAATTGCAAATCTAGTCTAAAAAGAAGGGGAAAAGACAAAAAAGATTGAGTTTGCAAATCTAATCTTTCGAGGTGAAATAAGGCAATTTTAACCTTATTTCCTTGAAAAACCAAAAAAAATATTACGAAACTGCCATTAATGAGTAATTCCACGTCAGCACGCGGAAAACAAGAAATTTTTTTGGTGGCTGTAGAAAAACTAGCAACGTTTTGTAGGTTTTCGGTAGGTGTTATGTAGGTTCTAAAAGTATCATTTGTAAGTTGACTGTTTGCATGATTTGTAGGTTAACAAATCAGGCAATCTAGGTTTTTTGGATATGCTATGGTGTTACGTTGCAAACATTTTGTAGGTTTCGATAGGTGTTATGTAGGTTCTAAAACTATCCTTTGTAGGTTGAGTGTTTGCATGACTTGTAGGTTTACAAATCAGGCTATGTAGGTTTTCTGGATATGCTGTGATGTTACGTTGCAAACATTTTGTAGGTTTCGATAGGTGTTATGTAGGTTCTAAAAGTATCATTTGTAGGTTGACTGTTTGCATGACTTGTACGTTTACAAATCAGGCTATGTAGGTTTTCTGGATATGCTATGGTGTTACGTTGCAAACATTTTGTAGGTTTCGATAGGTGTTATGTAGGTTCTAAAAGTATCATTTGTAGGTTGACTGTTTGCATGACTTGTAGGTTTACAAATCAGGCTATGTATGTTTTCTGAATATGCTATGCTGTTACGTTGCAAACATTTTGTAGGTTTCGATAGGTGTTATGTAGGTTCTAAAAGTATCATTTGTAGGTTGACTGTTTGCATGACTTGTAGGTTTACAAATCAGGCTATGTATGTTTTCTGGATATGCTATGGTGTTACGTTGCAAACGTTTTGTAGGTTTCGATAGGTGTTATGTAGGTTCTAAAAGTATCATTTGTAGGTTGACTGTTTGCATGACTTGTACGTTTACAAATCAGGCTATATAGGTTTTCTAAATATGCTATGGTGTTACATTGCAAACATTTTGTAGGTTTCGATAGGTGTTATGTAGGCTCTAAAAGTATCATTTGTAGGTTGACTGTTTGCATGACTTGAAGGTTTACAAATCAGGCTATGTATGTTTTCTAGATATGCTATGGTGTTACGTTGCAAACATTTTGTAGGTTTCGATAGGTGTTAT
>OVAX01003796.1:0-17017 GCA_900406405.1 Lepidium africanum | reverse complement strand
ATATATATATATATATATATATGAAAATCCCAGAAGGATTAAAGATGCCTGAAGTATTGAGTTCAAAATCAAAAGAAATATGTTCAGTCAAATTACAACGATCACTCTATGGATCAAAACAATCCGGACGCATGTCGTATAATCGCTTAAGTGATTATTTGTCGAGTAAAGGATATACCAACAATGCGAGATGTCCTTGCGTATTTATTAAGAAATCTATATCTGCTTTTGTGATCATTGTTGTATATGTTGATGACTTGAACATAATTGGAACTCTAAAAAAAATTGATGAGACAAGAACTCATATGAAGAAAGAGTTTGAAATGAAATATCTGAATCAAAGAGTAGGAAAAAATTTTCTGGGTTTTGATAAAAACCCTACCTCATTTTTGATTTAAAAAAAAAAAAAAACACTACCTCATTTGCCAAATTTTGTAGATCCTATATATTTTTTTTTTAACACAATGTAGTTCCTATGTTTTTTTATAAGATAAATTACAAGAAGTAATAGCAAAGGTCTGAATCTTTACCTATGTTAATTTCATATTTCGTGTATATGGAGAACTTCACAGCTCAAGATCATCACTTTACAATAGCTCCATCAAACAGAATCGTAGATCTGATACAATAGACGAACATATAGAGTTAATATTCGCAAATCAATTTATAAAATATTTTACAGCGACAATTAGCAAATCTACAGCAGACCCAAGTTCACCTTATTTTTTATTCTCAACAAAGCAACTCTTCGGAGGTGAGAGAGGTGAGAGCGATTGAATCTTATTTGATCGCATTTAGTTCCGTTTTGTTATCTTATAGTTTATGCGTGTGAGTTTTACCAATTATATTGTGAAAACTTAAGTGGAGGTGATGATTTCTGGATAATCGATTGAGCTAAATCGTGTCGACTCAAGGTGTGTTCAGTATCATGGTCACAACTCACAACTGTGGCTTAAGTTTCACATCATGGGCCGCTAAAATTGTTTGTAACTTAAAAACGCCCAATTATACTAAATAATATAATACTAATAATGTGTTTGATAATAAATTGCAGTATTTGTTTTCTCAAGTATTAAAAATCATGTGTTCATGTGTTTCATTTAGCTTATGTTTATGTTTTTAACATTGTATCCTCCCATTGATAAACAAACCGATCTTACTTTACACGTTATTATTTATTCAGTTAAATTATGTACTTTGCGCACCAAATTCATAATACTTCATAAATAGCACAGTAAACGTATTTGCAATCTCAAAATGTGAACAATATATAAATGTCAAATTATAAAATAGTACACAACAGTTTTTGTATTTATTGTTGATAACTCGAATATCTGACTAAACATATTACGTATCCGCAAATCAAATATTCTAAATAAAATGAAAGGGCCTGAAAGTTTGAATTCGAAAAATAATTATGGATCTAGTTTTATAATCAACAACTCCTTTCAAATATATAAGGTTTCTTAATTACCAAGAAAAATTTGTTGTATATCTTTTAAATTATCCTTAATATTGAGTTTTGTTTTGTTTTCAGATCAAGTTGCTCTTTATACCCATGACATCTACAATGCTATTAATAAATCACGTATGTCCTTTTAACAAAAAGTAAAAATAGATCATGTATGTAGATGTACTGCAGGACATTGTAGATAAGCGGAAAGAAATATTTATGGAGAATATTTACGAGGTTTGCTCATGAGCTTAAGTTCTAGTTTTACGTTTGCAAGTGTGGATAATTCTTACATATACAAGCTGGATAATTTTTATGACAATCTTCATTGAACACATAGATAAGATTCACACTTCATACTACTAAACTTGTTATCATCTTCCTCATCCTCAATATCGATTAAGCCAGACAACAAAGCTTCAGGCCTGCTCATATAAGAATATTCAATTATATTTCAGATATAACTTTTTCATATCTTTTGGATTCTCTATTGCATAGATGTCACTTTTGCTCCTAGCTTCTAACTCCAATTCTCTAGCCTCCTCTCTACAAAAGGAAAATCAGAGTTACAGATCATAAGAAAACATTAACAATGCAGTGCCACTAATGGCAAACCAATATGAAAATGGCGTTACAGTGTTACAGATGATAAGATTAAAGGTGGGAAGCTCTTGTGCTAAAAATGAAAATGGCGTTAAAGTGTTAAAAATGATTGTAACAAGAAAGCTCTTGTGCTGTCAATGTGGGAAGATATACTCACGTTCTTTCACTCTGCCATAGATGTTGATATCTTAATTTGAAATTAGGTAGAATACGAGATAATTAGAATCATATCTGAAAGGCATTCACTTTGTTAAACATATGCAGAAACTACAAAGATCAATAAAAGAACTAGTTCTATAGCCGAAATGAGAGTAAAGGGAAAGAGCTAAACAGTATTCTACACCAAGTATTGATGTTTGATAGTCTGCAAAAATCAAAATAAAGACTCTAAAAAGATAATGTTTTGCTGGGTTTGCACATGCTACGAAGCCTATGATTATACACCCAAGCAATGTTGATTGAACTAAGATATGTGTTAATTTTTATTTTTTTTGTTGTCACGAGATATGTGAAATTAAGTAACGTATAAAACCAAACAATTTGGTACCTTCATCAGTTGCATTCTGAAACCGACTCACAAGCTCCTGCAGTTAAAAAAAAGTGACAAACTAAGCTCCATATCAACAATGCGTTTTAGATTCAACACACAAAATATCTCAAAGACATAAACCTAACCTATGTTTTAAGTTCTGCACAAAACTCAGCCAAAATATCAAAACAGATAAAGAGAGATATATTCTTGAAGAGACGTGTTACCGGTTTTGCCTCTAAGCCTTGCTGACATGCTGATCTATGGACAAGTCCTCCCCTTATCTTTCCTCCTCTTGTTTTCGCCATGTTAATCCTAAAATCGAGTAGAGTAATCACTGATAATATGCAAAGAAAAACTATCGAACCAATATGTTAGATAGTTTGATTTTTGATAATAACCTTAAAATCAAAATTCAACAGACATTACAGTCAGATACTAATCAACTATACCTTACAATCAAAATTTTACAGTCATATACAACCTCAAAAATTTTGAATATGAATTTCAGATTAAAAATCTAAACTTGAAATTCAAATCCAAAATTACTAATTCAATACCTTAAATGAGTCTTCACCGCGAGATCTACATATCGAATGAAGGAGAACACTGAAATCGAAGATATCGAAGAAGAAAGACATTGATTCAGAGAAAGAGTAAGAGTAAGAGAAAGAGAAGGATAACGAGCGATTCAGAGAACAAGCGAGATTAAAGATACTGGAGAAAAATTTGAGACCGGGATTGAGATATTGATAGACCAAAATTGATCGAAAAAGTGAAATTTATCGAGAAAGAGATTGAGGGATTTAGACAGAGAAGCGGAGAGTAAAGAGTTTGAAAGAGGAACGTTCAAACCTAATCGTAATTATTAAAATGACTTAGTACATAATTTTCTTAGGCGCCGGCAAAACAGAATTTCCCGGTCCTATATGACTAGCGATTTAACATAAATCAATGCCTATTATAGAGTTTTGAGTAACAAAATGTAAGCGCGTTAAAATTGAATTTTGCCGCTCAATATTACGTAGCGTTTACCTATGCAAAACTAAACCATAGCAGAGCAAAAACGGCTATCTTGAATTGCTATTAATACCCTAATTTTCTCTAGTGTTTGGTGCTTTTAACCCAATCTGCACACATATTATATATACACATATATAACCACAAAAAACAAGATGGCATTGATTTCATTCTTAGTTGTGTGTTATTCATTAAGCCAATCTTTTCATTATTGCATTTTTCAATATTAAAAGTAATTAGATTTTACTGATTTATTTTACCTATTAATTATTCTTCTAATTAAAAAAATGACAACAATGTATAGTAGAAGAGTTCAATTTTTGATAAAAGAAAATTTGAATAAACAGTAGTTAAAACTGAAAATGATCCAAATACTCAAGAATCCAAAAACAAAATCCTAAAATACCAAAAAAATACTTAAAACTTAGTTGAATACCCAAATATTCAAAAATATAAAGTACCAAGAATACTCATTTACTCACTTCAGTTTGTTATACAAATAAATTAGATATAATATGCATTGCTATTTAATTATGTAACCAATTTATTAACTAAAATACATATATGCTTAATTAGTAATCAAAATTATAACATAAAAACCAAACAACTATAAAACTAAATATAAGTATTTTTCAGAAACGTAGTATAGATTTAATAAAGTTATTTAACTAAAAACATAAAATTTAAAAGTTGTAAAAAACAAAATTTTAAATCATATTTAACTTAATTTAATTGTAAAAAAAAGTTTAAACCATGTTTAACCTACTCTAAAATTACCAATAAATACTCATAAAATACTATAACATTGAGTTTTCGGGTATTTGTTTGGTTCTTGATTCAGGTCCGGGTTCGGGTCCAATAATAAATAAAACTATAGTTACAAAATTTTAAAATGAATCAAATAATAAAATAATATGTTCAGCATGATCTGAATAATCTGCATATTTTCTGCATGAAATATATTTTTTATCTGCATTCACTATTCGAAACCCTATTTTCTATCGGTTTTAACTTTTATTTAAACTATTAATCCCTCTTAATTGCTTGATCTATCCATAATCTTCTGACACTTGGCTTAAGAAAAAAGAGATGACCAATCAAAACAGGGTTTGCTTAAGTAGTTATGGAAGCGTGATTCTAAGCAGTTATGGAAGGTCTCACGCACATCTGCATGGTGAGTTAGGTCTCCAAAGTCTTTTCATCCAATGACACTAAAAATAAGTTGCAAGACTTAATGATTCCTTTCTGCTGGTGACGATCTATAAGATGTGAGGTTTGAATGAAGCATATAAAAAAATGTTCTTTGATGAGAGTGTCATTATTTATTCGGTTAGATTATTTACTTTTCGCACTGAGTTCAAACTATAAATACGGATTACAAATAAGATACCAAATTCATAATACTTCATAAGTGGCTCAGTGAAAGATTTATTATATGATATACGCATTTGCAATCTCAAAATCTGAACAAATATATAAATGTCAAATTATAAAATAGTACACAACATTATCCATATTTATTGTTGACAACTCGATTATCCGACTAAACATATTACGTATCCACAAATCAAACAATTTAAATTAAATCCAAATAAACCCGCGGTTCAAGCATGGATAGCATCATAATCTTTATTAAAAAGTAAAAAAATTATGCTTTATTGTTATATATATATATATATATACTCCTATGTGGTACTAGGTACCTAGTAAGTAACTCACTCAAGTCTTGAATTTAAATGCTATATTGTTATATATCTATATATGCATATATTTGTATATCTTTTGTCAAGGTGTTGTTATAAATTTATTTCTCGATATATTAATAGTTTGGGTTAGTAAATGAAAGGGGCTGGAAGTTCGAATTCGAAAAAAAATTATGGATCACGTTTTATAATTAACAACTCCTTTCAAATATATAAGGTTTTTTAATTACCAAAAAAAATTGCTGCATTTCTCTTAAATTACCCTTAATATTGAGTTTTGTTTTCTTTTTAGTTCAAGTTGCTCTTTATACCTATGACATCCACAATGCTATTAATAAATCATGTATGTCCTTTTACAAAAAAAATAAAAATAAATCATTTATGTGGATGTAATAAAGGACATTGTAGAGAAGAGGAAAGAAATTTTTATGGAGAATATTTACGAGGATTGCTCATGAGCTTAAGTTCTAGTTTTACGTTTGCAAGTGTGGCTGTTATGATGAATCATCGTACTAAGGTCACTTAATCTAACTACAGAGATAGAACCTGCAATTTTCTTGCATCAAACTCCTTATGTCTTCTTTCATTGATGATTGTTGTATTTATCTTTATTTCACGCTTATTTTCAGTTTCTTCTTCCAACCTTTAACCACATGTTCTCAACTAAAGACAATGACCTTTATACTATTATAATTACAACTTCTAATTACTTAAATTGTAGAACTGCACGTGACCTGCAAAAGAAAGCATTAGTGTAATTGAAATATAACTTTTACCTATAATCAAAGTAATTGCAGATTTTAAGTCTTCTTTATTGCGACGGTAGAAGACTCTCAAACGTTTATCACAGTCCCCTTAAACCTAGGGTTTTGAATGTTGCATAGGAGAGATACAGATTAAATGAATTTAGGGTCAAATGCATTTATATCTCCCATTCACACAATTTTTAATGCATAACAAAAAGTTAATTAAAAATTATTGATATACTTGCAGTTTATAAAAGAGAATAAAAGAAACATGCACCATATTTGGTGCTTTTAACCCCGTATGCACACACATATATATATATATACACGTATATAAACACAATAAAACAGATGGCATTGCTTTCATTACTAGTTGTGTGTTTTTCATTAAGCCAATCTTTTCATTATTGCCTTCTTTTTTTCAATATTAAAAGTAATTAGATTTGACTAATTTATTTTACCTATTGATTATTCTTCTAATTAAAAAAAATGAAAAAAACGTATAGTAGAAGAGTTTAAATTTTGATAAAAGAAAATTTGAATGTACAGTAGTTAAGAAACTGAAAATGATCCAAATACCCAAGTATCCCAAAAAATATCCTAAAATATCAAAAAAATACTTAAAATATAGTTGAATATCCAAATATCTCTCAAAATATCTAAAATTACCAAAAAATATTCATTTAGTCACTTCACTATATTATATGAATAAATTAGATATAATATGAATTGCTATTTAATTATGTAACCAATTTTTTTAACTAAAATAGATATATACTTAATTAGTTATCAAAATTATTACATAATAAACCAACAACTATAAAACTAAATGCAAAGTTATTTAACTTAAAATATATATTACAAAGTTGTAAAATAAAAATGTTTAAATCATGTTTAACTTAATTTAATTGTAAAAAAAAGTTTAAACCATATTAAACTACTCTAAAATTACCAAAAAAATACTAATAAAACACTTTAAAAATACTATAACATTGAGTTTTTGAGTATTTGTTTGGTTCTTGGTTCATGTCCAGGTTTGAGTGTGATAATAAAATAAAACAATATTTACAAAATTATATAAATGAATCTTATAATAAAATAATAATATAAAATATGTTCTGCATGATCTGCGTGATCAGCAAATGTTCTGCATGACTGCATATAAAATATGTATTCACCATTCAAAACCCTATTTTCTATCGGTTTTAACTTTAATTTAAACTATTAATCCCTCTAAAGCGTTTAATACGTCTATAATCTTCTGACCAATCAAAATAGGGTTTGCTTAAGTAGTTATGGAAGCGTGATTTTAAGCAGTTATGGAGGGCCTCACGCATCTCTGCATGCCGAGTTTAGTCTCCAAAGTCTTTTCATTCAATGACACTGCAAATAAGTTACATAGACTCAATGATTACTTTTTGTTGGCGACGATCTATAAGATGTGAGGTTTGAATGAAGCATATGAAAAAATCTTCTTTGATGAGAGTGTCATTAAAAATATAACACTCTCAACATTTTGGTTTATTCTGTTAACCCTCTTTAAATTACACCCTAAAATCATAAAAATTGAAATAATGTGTATTAAACATGTAATACTACTAAATTAATGTAGTATTTTCTCCCGTCGCCATACTTTTCTTTTTAAATGTTTTGTGATGTATAAAACTTATGAAAACCATGTAAAAATTCATAAACTACATTTAAAGAATGAATCAACTACTAGCTTAGGTATTAAGGTGTAATCAACCTCAAATTCATGGTATTTTCCAAAAAGCAGGCAAGAGCGTTGAGACTATTGATTCTACGAAAAAAATAGTTTCCAAAGAAGATTCTTCTAATGTATCTCTTAATTTAAACATAGATAAAATAAGTTTACTTAGTTACCTCGTCAAGACGATGATCCATGGCCTCAAAACACAGCTTCGAGAAACATACGTAGCTTCACTTGACGCAAATTAAGAGCTTTGTGATCTTACTATCTCTTCAATTGTGGCTTTTATTTTTTTTTTGTTTAACGTAATTAATTAAATTTGGAGAGCTGAATGATCATTTTATTGAATGACTCTCAAAATTTTATTTTTAACCAGACTTTTGGAGTTCTTTATAGGAGTTGTTCATATCATTTAATTTTTTCCATTTAATTTTTATTAAACTTTTGTTGCTGATGTGTCACAATTGTAGAAGGTTTTAGAAAGCTCATTTAGATGGCCTAGGAGACCACAAACTTATATTTGTAATATATATATATATATATATATATATTTGTCCATTATCATAGCCATTTTTTTTTTATTAATATAGCAAAAGTTGTTATTCTGCCAATCCTCTATATATCATAGGATACTTTAAAATTGTGTTTTAAAAACTGTAATTCTACCAAATCTAATTTTGTGGCTATTCTATATAACGATTTAATCCAAAACTAAATTTCTATGTGATGTAACTATTCCAAATACCAAACATTAGTCTATATAAATAGTGTCTAACTATCTGATGAATGATGTTGCATTATTTTGGTGTATCTAGATGGAAGTACTATGTATTTTTTTGTGGGATTGATCCATAATATAAACTCTATAGCGGAGTTTTGCGTTTTGGTAGAGTCAAATTTCAGTAGAAAAAGGTGGAAGTAGTATAGTATTATTATTTTTTTGTCACAAAGATAATAGTATATTGCACTACAAGAAATATGATGTATAGCATCATTAATATCATATAAATAAATAATACTATATAAATTCATTTATTTACAAGTGACACATTATATGTGATTTAACATCACTTCAAACAAATAATATTATTAATGCATCTTTTGCATCAATTAAATAAAATTGCGCAATCAAATATTGATTTACATCATTTAAAAATAATTCGACATAAACTGTAAATTCGACATAAACTTTAGCATTCCTCACGCATCAGAGTTCGATTCCTGCCTGATGCAAAGGGAAGGACAAAAAAAAGATTTTAGGATATGGGCTTTGGCTATGGATCATACTTTGTCGATACAATTATAAGAGTAAGGTTGACAAAAAAAAATCAACATTTTCACATCAATAAAAAAATGATGTTAACTGGATTATAAATGTATGATTGACGCTTCATGGAATGATTCAGATCTTTTTACTGGGTTAGGATGGTATTGTTTTACTTTCGAGGATGGTGGGATGAACATGAGAGCGTAGAGTATCCGACGTAGCTTTTCTCCTCTTCCCTCGGAGTTTGAGGCTCTTCTATGGGCCATGACTTGTCGGTATGGACTTCAGATCGAGGAGGTCGAGTTCCACACTGATTGTTCCGAATTGGTTAAGATGATCGAAGATCCATGTGCATGGCCAACTTTTCTTCCCTATCTTGCAAATTTCTCAAGACTTCGAAGCTGTTTCAGATTTTGTTCCTTAGTCTTAATATCACGTGTTCTCCATCACAAAATCGATTTCCTAGCCCGTAGTGTTAGAGGGTTATCTAGGAATTAAGCTTTCGTGAATAATGTACCTCAACTCTGGTCCTGTTCTTGTTCGTAATTCAGTTAAGTTGACAAAAAAAAAATGTTAACTTGGTTTCAATTTTGAAACTGATACATATAAATTATTTAATGTCAATTAAATTAACTGATGCCAATAAATTTGAATTTATATTGATTACAAAATAATTGACACTAATTTTGTCAAATAAGAATCATATTTAGAATTATCTAACAAACAATACATTCCAAAACGACTAATATTATTAATACAAGTGATAAGTGGCACACATTATATAAAAAGTATTATTAAAAATAATTGATGTATTATGAATAATAAAAGTACGACATATTTGTGACGCACGGATTCTCTTTCTCCATTTTTTTTTCTTAAAGTGCAGGGTTTCTCATTCTTTGTTAAACAGAAATTGAAATTTCATTAATACTCAATTAACCATAACAATTTTTCCAAATCTACAAGGGATACAATTCAACTAGGTGAACACACACGTAATAAAAACAGAGTACACGACTATAGGAACAAACGCAGAGATTCTTATTCTGCTCAATAATTTTTTTGTATGAAAATTTTCTTTTTAGATGCAAGAGAATAAAAAACAAAAAAAAAAAGTAACCAATTGGTTGCTCTCAATACACATATAATGAAAACAAAATTATGAAAATAACCTTTTTTAAGATTTTATTATGAAAAATATTCCATTTTCTCATATTTTACGTTTTGCACCTTTTCTCTCTCTCTTTCCAACTCTCTCACTAAACGAATTACCTAAATGTCCTTACAGATTAAGAATACTTTCACGTTAGGAAACCAAAAGGTCTCCACGCTCTATATGGGTTGTACTCAAACCGTCGTTCACGAACTAAACAAATTGTTTCTCCTCTTTTCCCTCTCACACTTTCCAATACCGTCTCTTCCCTTCCTCTCAGTCAACTGCATCTTCTCCAAAATCTTCATTCTTGGAGATTCTCCATTTTTCATCTCGTGTTTAACGAAATCGATACATATACTACACATGAATCGCTACATAGGAATCGTAATCCTCTTCGTCTCACACATTGCGCCACTATTACTGAAACTCCTAGGTACGGTCTCATCATACGCCTCATTCAATTTCACCTGTTAATCAACAATTTCATATGCATGTTACTCTTATATGTGTCTTAGCTTTTTATCTCTCGTACTGAAAACTCGTTTTTCACACTACATGGCTTGTAATAATTCCTTTTTCAAAGGCAAAATAATGTAATTATTTTGTTTTCGTAGACATCGTACATAAAGTAATTTCCTATGGACAGCAGTATGCGATTTCCTTGTTTCTCCCTGTTTGCTTTCTTTCAATCGCTAGATTTCATTTACCATAGCGAAACCCCAATGTTGTCACTCATGGACACCTTCTATCTGATATTTTTTCATAGACATATTATATATAGTCGTCCTTTATGGACAACTATTCGTATATTATTGGACAATATTCTACATCTTCTCTTTACGTTTGCTTTCTCTCCCTCGCTGTCCTTTATGGACAACAATATCAGTTTGTCTTCTGGTCGTACTCCGACCTCCACTATCTTTTTACCCATTTCTTGATAACAGATAAATGCCGCCGCAAACTAAGAAGAGCATACAACCCATGACTGTCCACCAACATACTGTCCACCAATCATTCGTCACCACTCGGATTACTCATTTGTTAGTGAATTTTATTCATTAAGTTTTTGGAGAGCCCTGTATGTAGATCAATTGCGCATGTCCCCTTTGGCCAAGAAACATAACTAATTATGTCCCCGAATAACATAATTATTAAACCTCCTCGTTCAAGAAACCCTGCAAGAAACCCCAAAAAGTTCGAATCCTTTCAAGGGGAGAGATTCTAGTTAGTTCATCAAACACCCACCTTTTTCTTAATTTTTTTCTTTTCCCATTATTCCTTAAATAAATCGCTAAATCTCTCTAATTTTTCAGTCAACTCACATGCCTCGGACCCAGAAATGTTCTCGATGCATGGGTTATAGACACAATAGGGTGACATGCAAGAATCCGATTTGAGTGTTCTCTCCTTTTGTTTGGCTAAAATATGAAGTTTTTTTTCTCACATTTATGGTGGTTTATTTCCACAACGAATTATGTCCTTTTTGTAACAGAAACAATTCTGTCTTCATTCCCATACTTTTCATTATTAAAATACGAAAATACATGTGCATCACTAAACCTTACCCACGCGCACCACTCAATACTCCCGCCAACATTCTCCCACTCGTCCAGGTTATTTTAGTCATTTAACACATACCCACTTTTCAACTAAAGTACATTTTACAAAATGTTTTAGAAAGTGGTTAGTTTATACAATTTAAAAATTAAAAGGGGTATAGTCCATGATAATCCCTATTATGAAACCCAAGGTAATTAATTAAAACAAAGCTATGTTAGTGGGCGTTGGATTTGAGATCGGGTGGTAAAAATCTTTATCATCAAAACTACCAAAAAATATTTAAGAGTGTATTCCAAATGAATTTTTCTTTGTCATATATACCTAACTTAAACTTTTTATCCCTATATATATATATATATAACATATTAAGACCTTATATTTATTCCACTAGTTATCAGCACAAAATTCTAATCTTCTCTAGATCCAGAAAATTCTGATTTTTTGTGTTATCAATTGAAGTATCATTCGTGTTCTTAGATCTATTGATGATATTGATGACTAACTTAAGGTAACAGTCTATTGTTTGTGTATTGATACATATTACATATAAGAGAATGGTTGTTACTATTAGTTAATTAGCAGTTAAATTCTATAACTTCATTTTACTAACTGATTAGGTGATACTTGTATATAAACATCTTTGTACCTTCAGTTTCAACTAATGAGAAAATATTTTCTATTCTCTCATTTACATTTGTCATGGTATCAGAGTAGAGAAAATGCTTCCACCATTGTTTCTCATTGATTTTTCTGTGATTCAATAATTCGATCTTCAACTTGAGCGTTAACATTCCTCAGCTGTTTTTCAATTATTCTTCATCGCGAATTATTGATTGTTGTGTCTGATTTCTTCTTTTGTTAATCTTGTTCATCTTCGTTCTTCCAAAAAAAATTTTCTTGACCTCAAATCGAGCGATTCTCTCATCTTTTACTTCAATTAGCTCAATTTCCATCGATTGTTTTCAATTTCACTCTCAGAAATGGAAACAATTTCACAAAATCGCACATTAATTCCTGAGAATTCTGGTTTCTATACAGACCAGTATGAGAATCCCTATTTTCTTCATTCTTCATATCATGCAGGCCTTGTTTTGGTTTCAGATAAACTTTCTTTAGGATCAGATTTTCATTTTTGGCGTCGCTCAGTGAGAATGGCTCTTAATGTTCGTAACTTAGGATTCATCTATGGCACTATTCCTCAACCACCAGCTGATAGTTGTGATGCAGGTTCATGGTCAAGATGCAATGATATGGTGGCGACATGGGTTATGAATTTAGTTTCTAAAAAGATCGGTCAGAGTCTTCTTTTCATGTCTACAGCTAAATCAATCTGGAAAATTTAATGGCTTACTTCAAACAAGACGACGCACCACATGTTTATGAAATAGGGCAAAGATTATGTTCGATTCAACAAGGAGCTATGGACATAAGTACTTACTATACTGAATTGCTCACTTTATGGGAAGAACACAAGAATTATGTAGAACTATTGGTCTGTACTTGTGGATGATGTGAATACAATGCTGCTATTTTATGGGAAAGAATGCAACAGAGAAGCCGTGTAACCAAATTCTTGATGGGGTTGAATGAAGTTTTTGAGCAAACAAGACGTCATATCCTTATGTTGAAACCAATCAATTGAAGATCTCTATAATCTTGTTGCCAAAGATAAACGACAAAAGTGTGTAAAGCCATCAACAAGGCTTGATAATGTAGCTTTTCAAAGCTCAGGATATCACAATGACAATTCTACTGATATGGTAAATGAGAATTATACATGACAAGCAAATAATGCAGCTTATGCTGCAACAAATATGAAGTTTCGATCCAATCAGTCTCAAAAACGCCCATACTACACTCACTGTGGAAAGCTAGGACACACTATTCAGAAATGCTACAAACTGCATGGATATCCTCCAGGACATCACTTGTATGGCCGTTATACTACTCAACAAAATTAGTCTCAGAATACTGCTATTAATGTTTCTCATCATCAAGGACAACAACAACAACCATATAAGCAGCCAAGTCATATAGCAAATGCTGTGGCAACTTCTGTTCTTTCAAGACAGACAAACATGAACCTTGATCTAAGTCACTTCAGTTAAGATCAGGTTCAATCCTTGATTTGTCAACTCAATCCTTGTGTTCGAGTTCCAGAGCCTTTATCTCTTCCTCCAACTACACGGAAAACTGAGCATGAAGCCATGGCTACTCAATCTACATCTGGTAATGTCTTATGTGTACAACTTTTAACTAATCTTCACTTTGTCTATAATACTCTTCACTTTCAACATTATTGCCTCACTTCTCTATATACCACTCTCCCTATTGATGCTTGGATTATAGATAGTGGAGCTACTTGTCACATATGTTCTAATCTAACAATCTTTAAAGAAGATTTCCCAGTTTCAGGAGTAACAGTCTCTCTTCCTAATGGCATTACAGTACCTATAACCCATATGGTAATTGTTCATATAACTGAGAAACTTGTCTTACATAATGTTTTGCATATTAGCAGTTTTAAGTTTAATCTTCTTTTTGCACTTTATTGCGTGATTCAAGTTGTTTCTTTACCTTTTATCCTAATTTTTGTCTTCTCCACAACCTTATTCAGGCCTCGATGATTGGTAAGGGCAGACTCTTTTGTGGTCTTTACAAATTGGATAGGAATGACATGACACCTCTTGGCCGTTTCCATGGATCCTTGACAGTTGGTGGAGAACTTTAGCATCATCGCCTTGGGCACCCATCACCTGCTAAGTTACAACATTTATCTAGCATTATTTCATTGTCTAAGTCTAGTCATGTTCACTGTGGAGTATGTCCCTTAGCCAAGCAAAGGCGTTTACCATATGTTTCTAATCAACATTTGTCTAGTTCTCCTTTCGATATTGTTCATCTTGATATCAATAAAGGGATATCGATACTTTCTTTCCATTTTTGATGATTGTACTCGTTTGACTTGGTTATACATGCTTCGTAATAAAAGTGATGTTTCTGTTGTTTTTCCTGATTTTATCAAACATGTTCATACTCAATATCAATCTACCATTAAAGCAATCTGAAGTGACAATGCTCCTGAACTTGCATTCAATAAGCTTGTTAAGGAAAATGGTATGATACATCAATTCTCATGTGCATACACACCTCAGAGCAACTCAGCTGTTGAACGGAAACATCAACATCTTTTGAGTGTTGCTCGTGCCTTGTTGTTTTAATCCAATGTTCCTCTAATTTATTGGTTTGATTGTGTTCTTGCCGCTGTTTTCATTATCAATAGGACTCCTTCTTTACTTTTAGATACGCTGAGTCCACATGAGAAGTTATATCATAAGCAGCCTGATTATCATTTTATGCACATTTTTGGTTGTTTATATTATGTTTCTACTCTTGATAAAGACAGAACTAAGTTTACTCCTCGTGTTTTACCATGTGTTTTCTTTGGTTATCCTTATGGATATAAGAAGTAGAAAGTTCTAAATTTGGAAACTAATGAGATTTCTATATCTCGTAATGTCATTTTTCATGAAACCATATTTCCATTTAAAAATGTTTCATCTTCTATGCCTTCTTGTGATGTTTTCAGCAAGTCTATTTTACCTGTTTCCACACATGTTTCTCTTGATAGTTTGATTGATCATTCTTTTGCTGCTTCTACTTGTGTTCCTGTTCATTTTGCTTCTTTGCCTATTTGTAATGATAGCTTAGAAAGTAATAATCATATCACTGCATCTGATTCTGTGTCTAGTTCCCGTACATCTCAATCTGGTGCCATTCATATTCCTCTTGAGACTATTAATATTGATGCAAGACAGATTTCTTTGCAGATTGTTAGATCAAAATGAAAGGCAAAGGCACCAGGTTATCTTTCTGACTATCATTGTTCCTTAGTACAACTTTTATCTCATATCTCATCCCAAATTTCCTCTCAAATATCACCACAAATTTCTTCTTATAATCCATTTCCCATTTCTTCTGTTTTGACATATTCTAAACTCAATACCATATATCAGTCCTATGTTCTTAAGTGTACACTTGAGGTAAAACCAAACAACTTTCAAGAAGCTATGGCACATCCTCATTATCCTCGAGCTATGGATGTCGAGATAACTGCTCTCGAGCAAAATAGAACATGGAGTATTGTATCTACCCCTGGTAAAAATGTGATTAGGTGTAGATGGGTTTTCACTATTAAATATAACCCAGATGGTTCTATTGAAAGGTATAAAGCATGTTTAGTTGCTAATGGATCACCCAACAGGTAGGAATTGACTATATTGATACATTTTCTCCTGTTGTTAAACTTGCAAGTGTGAAATTGATCTAGGACTTACAGCAATACGCGGCTGGAAACTTACTTAGATGGATGTTATAAATGCCTTTCTCCATGGAGATTTGGATGAGGAGATTTAGATATCTTTGCCTCAAGGTTATACTCCTCCAGCCGGTGTTGAATTACCTCAAAATGCTGTAAGTAAGTTTGATATGCATCATATTTGTATAGAATTCCATACATATTTTGATTATTTTCTCATAATTTAAGAGTCACATTCATTCATATTGGTGTAAGTTTTCTTTAGTTTTGCATTTTAGAGTTTAGATAGAATCGAGTCATATATTTGCTCGTTTTTGAGTCATTTTAGGTGATTTGGAGCTGTGTATGGAGGATTGGAGACTCTTGGATTGATGGAAAAGTAAGGATATGAAGTGAAATGAATCAAACAAACAAGTAAAATTGGTGTTTGAGAACCTTGACCACTTTGGTTAACAATGCCTTTGGTGAACAACCACTACAATATGCTTAAAGATGGCGATCTATGAAGACCTTCCCATAAACGAAATTTCACTGAACGTTTGACACAAGATATCCACAAGAGTCAGCTTTCATTTGGCGGTGGTTTGAAGACATTTGGACAAGCGGTTAGAAAGATACAATGAATTTACTCAACATTGGTCATTCTGCCGCGAAGATTACATTGAAGCTCTTGAGTGCAAGGATCATTGACCCCTAGCTCCACTCAAGACCTTGACATGACAAACCATGGATCACCATCTCTGGATGTGCATACGGTCGACCTCCAGGTCGGCGGGGGGTGGTCAACCTCATCAACACACATGTTTTTAATTGCTTTAAAACCCAAGTGTTTAGGGTTTTTGGACACAATCTTTTTCTTTCAATTTTTCTTCTAGTCTTTGAGTAACCACTTGAGAGAGAGAGAGAGAGAGAGAGAGAGAGAGAGAGAGAGAGAGAGAGAGAGAGAGAGAG
>OVAX01003795.1:0-17029 GCA_900406405.1 Lepidium africanum | reverse complement strand
TATTACAACTGATCTCTTAATTTGAGAGAGTAGTTCAAAGGGTAAATCTGAGCATATCAACCCTCTTAGTCGCTGCATACAAACATCAGAAGAATTTCTAGTTAGGATTTTTTTTTGAAATTTGAGAGCTTCAGCTCAATTTTTCCTCCACACCAGTAGTGACAGGGAACATCATCTCCTTTCCATTTTCCAGCACCTGAAGACTCACTCATTGTACCTGAATTCTTGCTTATTTTCGATTTTAGAAAAAAATCCCCTTTCAATTTAGGTTTTGGAACTCGATTTAGCTCAATTCTTCAACGGCGAAGCTTATACCCGTTTAATTGGGTTCAAAGGCGATGAAAACGGGTCTAATGGTTCGGGTCTGAAACCAAAACCGGTTTGGTTTTACTGTTTCACTGATAACCTATACATAATCCACACAATTCGATCGTGTGTTTAATTACACTCATACGACAAACTTGAGGTGCAATTAAATAGAGCACGTTACTTTGTGTAGATATGTGGTTATATAAAACTACCAAAGTGGAATTAGACCGATAACCCTTTAATTAAAGTCGATATTTCTTACGTAACTGGGCTAAATACTGCCAATGTCATATAAGTGGTACAATGTCATATCCAAGTTACGTACGTTTTCGTTGGACCAATAGAAGATCGAGACTTGACCAATTTGTTAATGTTCACCGGTCATTTGTTAATACATTTATTTGTCATGTTATACTTGAAGACGAAATGATTGTTTGTATTTCACATGCCATGATTTTGAATTAAGAACAAGTGCGTGACCAAATTGTTTTGGAAAAAAAATTATCATTAGTTTACAAAAATGATTGAAAAAACTACTACTTTTCTTTTAAACGCATTAGAGGACTTCTAACTTTCATTTATTTCTGATGTTAATATCTATTTTTTTTTTTTTTACTTGAGGCAACTTGATTACATTTGGAAGTATTTGCAGAATGTATTCCAAAAGTTTTTCATAATCTCAAATATTGTCTTCACTTTCTGCATCACTCACAATTCAATTAATATGTTGTATTGATACACTTAAACAATAAAGTTACTCTTACCAATTTAATTTAGATATAAACAAAAGTTAGAAGTTTAATGAAATTAAATGAAATGTGCTGACTTTTTTCAACAATTTTCTTTAATATATATTTTTTGTCAACAATTTTCCCGATCAATAACTTAAAACCCACCCCTAAAATCCATTTTTAAGCTACCATAATGCATTAAATAGGAATTGAACTTTGATGCCAAGTCATTAGGTGGATCATCCTAACTACCACACTAAGAGTAACCCTTAATATATATTCTTTTTTGACATTTTTTCCAAATTCTTTTGGATTCAATTTTTTTTTGGTGTAGTAGGGAATATATAAAAATGTAAATTGAAGGGCATATATGATTCGGTATGTATCATGGTACGTCAAACTGTAACATCCCGGTTTCGGGAAAATATGATATGTGGTGGTGCATGCGGAGAGGTTTAAAAGAATTGATTTGGCCACCTATGTCACCAAAGTGCATTTATCTTTTCGGTCACTTGTCTAGAGAAAACTCCAGGGTTAAGCGTTCGGAAAGTGATTCCCAGAACCGTGTGAGTGAGGACAAAACATGGGATAAGATCATGTGGTGATTTGTAGGGTCGGTAAACAAATCTTTAAAGCCTCCCAGACGTAGTGTACCGACTGCCGGGCCGGTAAGGTGGGACCATGGGCCCAAAAAGAACATGAGACCCATTATGACGGCGGACGGGGCGTTACACAAACATTTTTTTCCCCGTTAAATATATCATTAGATTGCATATTTAGGTGGTGTTTAAGGTACCAAACCTTTACAAAATATACAATCAAAAACACAATAACAAAATAGTACATAATGACTTAAAAATACAAAAGTAATTAGATTGAGTTTCACTAACTAAACCCAATTTTTAGCCGAAATTCAAAACATATAACACAATCTAATGACCAAAAGCAAACTTAGTAAGGATAATTAGATGCTGTGACTGCGTTTGTGGTTAGATTCAACGCCTTTGTCACCTTGGTTTTTAACTTTCGTTGATTCACGCATCCAAGAAGAAGCTCCATCACCGTGTTCATCATTAACCTCCGCGCCATTATGGTGAGTCATAGCATCATTAACACTGTCATCATAGAGACCATGCATGGTTTGGTCTTCGTTGTAAGGAGGATTGTGAACAAACCTTGTAACTCGGTTAAAATCCCACGGGTTGGGTGGTGAGTTAGCCGCTGATGGAGGAGGAGTTGCTTGACCCTCACTGTGATTAATATCTGGAATTCTTGGCGAGAGAGACCTTTGGTAGGAGTATGAGATTAGGCTTTCAGTAGCTTGATTGTCATCAACGCTTAAGGCCATAGGGATCATGTTCTCATCATACAAATACACAAATGGACAATACGCCGAGTCATGTGTTAATCGTTGGCAATAGAAATACATTCTTGAGAGGTTTTCATAATGAAACTTTGCTAAGATTATGTCACCGGAATGGAAACGTACCCATATGTAAAAGCGAACCCGATTCCTTATATTGTATCGGAGTTTAACACGGACAAAGGCAGAGTGAGTGATAGATGGACCAACAAACTCCACGGCTAGAACTTCGCCTAAGGTTTCTCCAATGATGTAGGCCGTTTGATTCGATATGAACTGAAGTGGTAAGCCACGGATTTGCACCCATAAGTCAATCGTGTTGAGGTAGTCATGAGGAGGGTAAACCTCCCATCTTTGTAACACTACGAACCACCCATTATAGAGACATGGTTGTCTTCGGAGAACGGATACAAGCTCTTGGTCAGAATGGAAAGAGAACTGCACGAAATGCGGATTAAAAATGCGCCCATGGACTCTCGAGGAAAGGTTCCGATAGTGTGGTAAGTCTTCAATCAAGTCGTGGAGATTTTGTTCGGTGGTGTTCAATGGTCTTCCAATGAGACTAAGACGGTTTCGAGCCAACGCCGTGGAGTACACTTGTAGAGGAATGTCACATAGAGGTAGCTCACGTCCCAACTCATCGTACTCATTAAGCGCATTCCAAAACTCCGGATCCATGAGTGAGGTAAAAGGTAGTATATGAACGAAAAGGTTTTGAAATGAAGATGGTGAAAAGGTTTTGCATGAATTGAATTCAAATTATAAAATTTAGGCTTTGATGGTTTAGTGCGTTATTCTATATGCGGGGCGTATTTTAAAGTGCGTTATTAGATTATCACCAATCATGATAATTATTTGTCAATGTGCGTTTTTTTTGAAAAAGAAATGAAAAACGCAAATTTTCTTTTGTTGTCAAGTGCAAACATTAAAATCGCTTTTGAAACACAAAAGCATATTAGAAGCAGCGGTTTTCAATTCAGTTTTTATTTAATAATAAATATATGTTCTTTAAATTAAAATATAATTTTATAATTTCATTAAGTCAACAATCAACTTACAAGTAACATATTAGTTATAAAACACGCATAAAAACTTAAAGTATCTATGCATTAAAACATATACAAACAACACTTTTTACATTTTTGAACGTAAATAAAACTTATTTTAATTAACTTTCATTATATGTAGAAATCATTATAGACATCACATATATTACAACAGAAAAATGTTGTAATCTAAATTATATGATTGAAGATTAAAAAAATTTATAATTTTATGTTTCTATATTTTAAAAATGAAAAATAATAATATTATTGTTATTATACTTTTTATATAATATTATTAATAACAAAAATCGCACCGCTTATATTTTCACCAATCATATATTTTTTGTACCGCTTTTTTTCAAAACTGTACTTGAACCGTACTGCAGTTTGACCCGCATTTATACAACACCGTACTTTGTTCCGCACCACCAAAACCGCACTTACCAATCGAACCCTTAATAGTACTACATTTCTTTGGAAGGATAAAATATAATAAGGCCAATACGATGATGATATAAAGGTCACAGTGTCCAAAGCTTTAAACATGGTCAAAGCTTCAGTAGTGCATCAGACCAGATGGATAAGGGTATTGTCGCATCAACATCGATACTCCCTTCCTCTAAACCTCTAAAAACCACGAGTGAAACACCAAAACCATTATTCTGTTCACCTCGAACCGCAATCGGGTTTCCCCAACCGAAATCGTTATCGTAGACATTAAACCATGGAGAGCTTGTGACAACCAAATAAGTATCAGCCTTTCTACTTCCACCACTTATCTGTGGTGGTGACTTCAGATTTCTAACCCAATCCTCAGCAAAAGTCTTGTAATTTTCATTCGTTAGTGTCTTCACCTGTTTATTTATTTGCAAAGCAGCCCAACCTAGCCCATGATCCAAGATCTCTCCCACTGTGGCTGTTGCCAACGCTTGATGGGTCACATTCCCAAAACACTCTCTTTCAAGCGGAGGGTTTAGCCTCTGTCTCATATTAGCAGCCACTATGCAATGGGTAATTTCTTCTCGGTTTAGACCACTGTGTTTGATGATAGATAGCCAAAGATGCGCTAAAACGGCTTGAAGGGAGGAGATTTTCATATCTGTGCAGTCTAGATCTTCAACGGCTTTGGTTTTAAGATCTGATACATTCTTCTTTGTGAAGTGAAACACTCTGTCTTTAGTTGGAACTTCAAATCGTGGTGGCTTCTTTGTTTCTGGCATATGGATGGGGTAATCAATCCCGTCGATGGACCAATCTTTGAGAACAAGAGGCTGAATATTAGAACTTGAACCGGTCATACAAATCTTGGACCAAGCGTGGAAGAAACTCCAGACGGAAGAACCATCAGCGACCATGTGATTGTAACCAAAACTGACTAGAACTCCATCTTTGATCTCGGTGACTTGCAAAGCAAGTACGGGCTCAGAAACGCCATCAGAGCTTCTAAGGTCGTTTGCAGGGAGGAAACACCTTTTAAATACCTTCTGAGATTGAAGGAAATCGTTCACGGTGATTGATTTGGCTTTGGCGTGGATGAATTTGGCACCAGAGCAATCGCAGTCGATATAGAACGACACCGTATTGTCTTCATGGTTGTTGACTTTGACGAGACGGCCAGCAAACGGGTAATAGATCTCCAAAGCAGTCGAGAGAGAGGTCTTTAAGAGCGTGATGATATCGGTTTCCGAGTCCGGTTTGGGGAAGACAAGAACTCTTTGAGGATAAGTGAAATTAAGAAGTTTAAGATCATATGGAGTTAGATGGATCTTTGTACGGTCTGGTTGGCTTATCTTTTGAGGACGAACCATGCTCGAAGAAAGCACAGTCACTTCTACCATTTTGCGTTTGTAGACACCAAAAGAAAAGAGTTATTAGAACACGATGATAATACTATGTGACATTGTCCAAGTCATATATGATGCACATTCATATAAGTAAAAGGTGGATGTAATGATTTGACTTGCCTATGTCACGTGTTCGATAGCATCTATAGGTAGTCAGACATGGACCGTATTCTCATCAAGTACGTAACATTAGTTGGTTTGTCTTACTTTGCACGTAATCACATTATAATCTAATAACGACAAAAAAGTCACATCGAACGAAGAAACGTACTACACAAACCAAAATAAAACGTCAATTATTAATAAATATAACAAATTCTCTTTTTATGATCTCTGAATTTTGAATCGATTACCCAGCAATTCCATTGCTTAAATCCTAACGATTTTTTACAAATTATCAAGAATAAAGAGTTTCAACTCAGAATTAATCCATACCAATCATGGTAAAAGACGGATATCTATAAATTTTATATTTTAATATTTAAAGTGTCAATTTCTAACAGAGATATTATAGTATTCCAATAAGAAACAACTCAATGGAAATAACTCAAACCTATAATTTTCAAACTATAATAATTATATAAACTACACAGGAAATTAAGTGTTGATAGGTGACTTGAAAAATTCTAGTTTTCTCTCTAGCTGTTCTATGTACAGAGACTCCATAGCCGCCGTTGTTTATTATTGGAAGAGATGACTGGAAGGCTTCCTCAACTCCGGCCAGCATCACCTCTCTTCTCTGGTTTGGGCTGTAGGTTTTCCGTGATGGAGCGAGGAGGATCGTTCTTACTGGTCGAATCTCAACGACTTTCTCATAATTGACTTTCTAATATGTTTGTTTAATGTCAGTGAGTGAGGGTGTTTACAAAGATTTTTTGTACAAATGGGTCTGTTTGTTCCTCAATCCAACTGTTGCATATATTTGCTGTTTGTTTAAATGCATAATTGTGCATCATTTGGATGTAATATTTCCACTTATTTCAAATTTTTAAAATTTTAGATACTTTTAAAAGAAGTAGTTAAGTAGATAGAGTTCAGAAAAAAAATCTAAAATATATTTTTCTTCTCTTTTTTTCACTATTTTCTCTGTATTCTCCCTCCTCGTTTTTTACTCTCTTCTTCTTTATTCTATCTCATTTTTTTTCTTTACTTTTTTTTTTTTTACTCTAATTCTCTTTTTTTAAATTTTTTAAAATTCTTTTTCATCTTTTTTACAATTTGTAAAAAAATTTGTAAAAATTGTGAAATATAAAGAATAAAAATTATTTTTGAATGATATTTTTGTCTATAATTGAATGACAACATAAGATATTTAACCAATAGACACATAAAATTTATGTAATAGTGTATATATGTTGGCAAATAATGTAATCTTTTCCCTTATTATATTATTACCTTTTGTTCCAAGCTAGTGATATGTCATTCACAAAGTGATGATTCTTTTAGAGGTTAGAAATGGCTAATTTTCTGAGATCCTTGCGAAGTATCTTCCCAAATGGATTCTTTGGTATGGAATTTATGAACGCAACCTTTCTTATTTTCTTATAAGGCGCAACCTGTTAATTAAAATAGTTATTAGAGAATTTAATATAAACAAATTGAATTCTGGATGTGTTTGAAGAAGAACCTGTTTAGAAATGAAGTTCATGACTTGTGTTTCAGAGAGGTGGCTCTCTTGCTTTCGAACCACATAAGCCATTGGATATTGTCTTGTTTCTTTACATGGAAACCTTTGCCATACACAAAAACCAAATCAAACTAAAATCAAGCTCTATTTCGAAAAGTTTTATTGTTGAAAAAAATGCAAAAATATTGATCAAATAAGTGATAAAGTAAAGACTTTACGGAATAACTGCAGCATCAAGAATCTCAGGATGATTCAATAGGAGAGCTTCAAGTTCAGCTGGAGCTACCAATTATACAATCCAAAAAAATTACAATTTAATTATTCTCTCTTATGTGATCCTCGACCGCAATGATCAATCCGAAAACGATGCAATTCAGAATGGTCAAGACGAGAAGCATTCTAACCAAAGAAACTTGGCCGAGCAATATATGAAGACTTCAACCCATTCAGAGGTCCTTGAGGAGGCTTCAATAATCAATCTCCAACCCTGGCCCACGAATACACAGCAAGGACATCATTTGCCATATTTGTACTCCAGCAAGGATATGCGGTCACTCTTCGAAGATTTACAGCCGGTGCAGAAAGAACCAAGTCACGAATCAATATTCTATGTATTCTTGACTCAATTATCTAACTCCTCAAAGTTAAATCAGCCCAAACAGAGCGCGGACCTGAAAGATATGGATTTTAGAAGTTGGTAGATCTTCAATGAGCCCATCTGCGCAACAACACCATATATCAAGCATCATAGCCCAGTTCAGGTGTGGCCTTCACTCAGATCACTTAGAGAATATTCTTGATCCTTTTATGGATCCAAAAAGACCAAGAATGCTTGAAACCACCACTGGGTCCTCAAAATACACTCCAATTAAGAAGATGGATTGATTTGGTTATGTTTAAGGAAAATCCAAGATCTTCATTCTTCAAGAGACTTCAGACTTATGTGTGATGACCAAGAGACTTTCTCAACCACTCATAATCATCCAGGAAAGTCTTACCATGCTCCAGCACTTATAGGATTAGGCGAAATACTTCCTCTAGTAAACTTTCCATATTGGGCCGATCATTAAATTTCTACAATGGCTCCAAGATCGATGGCCCTCATTACTTGACCGTTTTATCATGTATTCTGAGTAATTTCTTTCCCATTTTATGCTAAGAACCTTTGTAGACTCGAGCCTTTATAAACTCATGTCTTTATTTGTATTTTTCAAGTTTTCATAGAAGTTAAAGTAAAGTGTGTTTCTTTTCAACCTTGTGTCTTGAGTCTTGATCAATTGAGTCTTGTGAGTGATTCATTAGTCTCTTTGTTCAGTGGATTAGAGTATTTGTGAGATGCTAAGGCCCCATTTCATCCATCGATTGAGAGAGTCAATCAACAATTCTCGGAGATAGACTCACCGAAGTCTTTCCGTGAATCCTATCCAAGTTTCTCAGCCTCCGAGGCTAGTATCATTGGTATTAGAGCTAAAAGCTCCTATATATCCAAGTGATTTCGTTCCTTTTCTCTTTTATTGTTTCTGTTTTGTTTTTGCTTTCTTATTAACCGAAAAACCCATAAAAAAAGTTGTTTTATATCTGTTTTTGTTTTAATTTTACAAAATCCATAAAAACTCATAAAAATAGTTCTTTTTGTTCTTGTTCGTTTAAACCCCAAAAAACTCATACAAATTGTTGATTTGATTTTTAGAAGTCGTTTCTTTTTTTATTTATAAAAAGAATAACCAAAAATCAATTTTGTTTCTGTTTTGTTCTTTTGATTGGTTCATTTGTTAAAAAAAAAGAAAAAAAAGAAATTGTTTGTTTAGCTTGTACTTCTTTTGATTAATTGGCAAGACTTTGATTTATTTGTTTTGTTGGTCTTTGATTTGTGCAAGTACTTACAATAATTTACTACATAGAAAAGGTGGAGTTATACTCACTACAAGAAAACACAATTAATTATGACGATCATTCCCGTTGGAAGCCGTCAGAATAGCCGCGTTTCCAACGAAAACCGACAGAAAATGGTTGTTGGTATAACGTCGTTGAAAATCAAGATTCCGTCGAAAGCCGTCAGATACGTCCGACGAACAACGACGGCAACAATCCGGTGAAGATCCCATTGGTATGCTTCAGTTATGCCGTCGGTTACCGTCGGAGACCATCAGAGACTGTCAGTTTTGTACCCGTCAGAAACTGTTGGTTTCGTGGCCGTCAGAGACCATTGATTTTGTACCCGTTAAAAGCAGCCGGTTTTGTGGTCGTCGGAGACCGTCGGTACACAAACCGATGGTTTCCGACGGTATATTATATATATATATATATATTTTATTTTTTTAAATGTATTAATTGTTTTAAAATTTATATTTGATAATTTAAAAATATATTTTATATATTAAATATTTTTTGTTTTAAAAAAAAATGTTTTGATACAAAATATTATATGATCCTGAACTAAATTCCCGAGTTCTGGATCTCGCTATCTGATGGCAAAGATCAGGGAGTATCGAACATTCGCATGAGCTGGGCAATCTGAGCTTCACTCCTTGCTTGCTTCTCCTGAGTCTCGCGGAGTGTGGCTTGGGTATGTTGAAGGGTCTACTCCATGTGCACGTGGCTCGCCCGAAGATCCACCAGCTCTTGCCGCTTCTGCTGACTGAGATCTAACCCCTGACTTAGGTCAACACATGCTGGCAACCCATCGGCGGTGACAAGCTTGCCGAGTCCAAATCGGGTTAGATCGCCGAATTTTTAAAGACAGAGAATTGGGTTTGAAAAGGAAAAGAAGAGAATAAGTTTTGCGAAAAAAGAATTAAAGTGATGAACTGCCGGGGTCCGTAGGTGTATATAACAAAAAACCTAGGCCAAAGTTTTTGGCAGTTCGATTTCCCTCAAATTCCCATTGGTTTCCTTCGATTATTGAACCAACAGCAACCGATAGGTAATGTATTTTTTTTTTTTTTTTTTTTTTAAAACCGGAAAATATATCCCGTTGATTTTCATCAATTACTAGACCGATGGCAAATATATCCCGTTGATTTTTATCAATTACTAGACCGATGGCACCCAATGGGTTATGTATTTTTAGTTTTTTATTTTATATTTTTAACCAAAAATTAGATCCTGTCGGTTTCCGTCGATTATTAAACTGTCATAAGAGAGGTCATTTTGCTGTGAAATGTCCAAGTAGACAAGATATTAAAACCCCAACACAAGAGCTGAAAATGGACACATCTAAATCTAGTAGTCTAGATAATTTTGATTTTAAATCTTCCAATTCTATTATGATACACTTGCCTTTTCCAAAGGATGTTGAGACAGGTCTAGGAGCAATGATAAGGCAGGAAAAGTTGAAGACATGTTTCCAATCAGAGAACCACCGGATATTCATCAACAAGTGTTGGTCCAAAAAGAATACATGGAGAACAATACAAGTGGAGAAAAGCCACAAATAAACCATGAAGACACTTCCAAGAAGGACATGGAAACGACACGAGTAAATGGAGATCCTCAAATCAAGAAAACCAACACAAAGCCTTGGAAAGGTGTTCTATATTTGTTGCTAATCAAGGAAGAGCCACCGGACAAAAAGACAAATCCAAGCTGCAATAAGACATACTTGGGATGTAAGCTTCTAAACCATCTATATCAAGTTGGACCTAACTTGACTTATCTATGTGCAGGTAAACAAGTTTTGAGGACAAAAATTTTTAAAGAGGGAGGAAATGATGTGATCCCCGACCGCAATGATCAATCCGAAGACGATGCAATCTGGAAAGGTCGAGACGAGAAGGATTCTAACCAAAGGAACTTGGCCAAGCAATACATGAACACTTCAAACAATTCAGAGGTCCTTGAGGAGGCTTCAATAATCACTGCCCAACCCTGGCCCACGAATACACAACAAGGACATCATTTGCCATATTTGTACTCCAATAAGGATATGCGGTCACTCTTCGAAGATTTACAGCCGATCCAGAAAGAACCAAGTCACGAATCAATATTCTATGTATTCTTGACTCAATTATCTAACTCCTCGAAGTTAAATCAGCCCAAACGGAGCCTGGACCTAAAATATATGGCTTTTCGAATTTGGTGGATCTTCAATGAGTCCATCTTCGCAACAACGCCAAATATCGAGCATCATAGCCCAGCTCAGGTGTGGCATTCACTCGAGATCACTTGTAGAATATTCTTGATCCTTTTATGGATCCAAAAAGACCAAGAACGCTTGAAACCACCACCGGGTCCTCAAAATACACTCCAACTAAGAAGATGGATTGATTCAGTTCTATTTAAGGAAAGTCTGAGGTCTTCTTTCTTCAAGAGACTTTAGACTTATGTGTGGCGACCAGGAGACTTTCTCAACCACTCATAATCATCCAAGAAAGTCTTACCATGCTCCAGCAATTATAGGATTAGGCGAAATCCTTCCTCTAGTAAACTTTCAATATTGGGCTGATCATCAAATCTCTCCAACGGCTCCAAGATCGATGGTCCTCATTACTTGACCGTTTTATCATGTATTCTGAGTAATTTCTTTCCTATTTTATGCTAAGAACTGTTGTAGACTCGAGCCTTTATAAGCTCATGTCTTTGTATTTTTAAAAGTTTTCATAGAAGTTAAAGTAAAGTGTGTTTCTTTTCAAGCTTGTGTCTTGAGTCTTGATCAATTGAGTCTTGTGAGTGATTTATTAGTCTCTTTGTTTAGTGGATTAGAGTATTTGTGAGATGCAAAGGCCCTAGTTCATCCATCGATTTAGAGAGTCAATCAAACTATCCATCGATTGAGAGAGTCAATCAACAATTCTCGGAGATAGACTCACCGAAGTTTTTCCGTGAATCCTATCCAAGTTCCTCAGCCTCTGAGGCTCGTATCACCCTCTTTTCATATTACTTGTCATTTTAGGCTAAATTTTTTGTTTCACTTTAGTTGTCATTCCCATCTTCCAATGTAACTTTTAATACAAAATTATCTCATTTTCCCATAAAAATCAATAAATTATTAAATAGTTTGGAATTCTAATAGTTAAATAAGGACATAACAGAACATTTACCTATTTTCTTAATATGTGTGCAAAACTTTAGAATGACAACTAAACTTAAACGGATGGAGTATTATTTATGTTTGAAATTTGGTAAATTAATCAAAATTAGAATTGCATAAGAAGAGTTTTGTTTCTAACTTGGTAACCTTTGTATTTGATTAATTCTTTCAATCGATCAACGATAAAAAGAAATCCAACGTCGTCAATATAGCAAAGATCTCCTGTTTTAAGCCACCCTTCTGGAGTTTTCTCTTTTAGCTTCTTCATTTACATAATAGCCTTCCAATATAAAAGCACATATAAATTTGAGTTTTTTGTTTTTTTTGCCATATAACTATATTAATGATAATTAGCAACCAAGAGATCGTAGGGTTTTCTTTTTGTAAATGAAGAGTGTAGCTCATAGTTTTTTACAAAAAGGAAAGAAAAACATGATTTAATAATAATGTTTGTTCGATTAAAAACAATACACGTTTTAACATGCTCTACTTGATTTTCTTGCCCATGGTATTATGGGGCTTGAGTTGAGTTGGAAGAAAAAAACATGCTCCACTTGATTACAAAATCATTACACGACAATTGTGCAAATAAAATATCGAAGATATACATTACATCACTATACTCTCTATATTAAAGTTTATTTTTTCTTTGTAAGAAATCTTTAGTTTGATTATGTCTGCATTATATGCCATTGACCTAAGTTATTATAGTCTTAAAACTTAATTATACAAACAATGTGTATCTTTTTTATATCATTGTTATCATTCAAAATCTGTTAACCTATAAAATTAAATTCTTATTTATAACATATAATATTATTAATAAAAATAAAATTTTTATAATTTATAAACTAATAGAATATAATTTATTCCTGCACATTCTGAGCAAGAATAATTAATCGCATTATACGGATCACGTAATTTATCGAAACATGTAAAGTCATCAAGATTTATTACCTTTGGCAATAGACCTTTAGGCCAAAGGTCGCCTGTTTGATTCACACCCATGATCCGACCCGTACCCCGATCCACAATCCTCGCTTCCACACCACACGATAATAATCCTGCCGAACCATATCTCCGACTCTCCTCCACCGATTCAACCGTAGCTCCTGCAGCTTTGGATTCGGTCAATGCATATCCTGGATAGATATCAACCCTTGGATATTCCTTTACAAACGCTTCCGTGACTTCCTTACTCAACGGTGCTCCACCGCACCGTAATGTTCTCAGGGAACTCACGTCCTACTTGGACTTGATCATATCAGCTCCGTTGATCATAGCTACTATAACTGCGGCACGAGAAATAGAGTTGTAGCTCTGTATTTCACCACTGCAGCCATCATCTCTCCGAGGTTGAACTTCGGGAGAATCACAACCTTTGTTCCCATCGCTACAGTGGCTAATGCGAAGTTGTGTAATCCAAAGCTGTGGAACAATGGAACAGTACAGACAAAAGTCTGTGTTGGCTGTTTGAATGGTTCAGCGATGTACCTAGCCACGTGTGCTATTAAGTTCCCATGAGTCGAATCAACTCCTTTGCTTCTTCCTGTTGTCCCGGACGAGTAGAGAAGCATAGCTGTGTCGTCTTTGTTAACTTGTTCTCTGAATATTTGTTCATTTGGTTCTTTCTTCATCATCTCACTCAATATCCCAACAACTCTGATTCCTTTTGGAGCGGGTAAATTGCATTCTACACGCTCAAGGATAATAGAAATCCCAGAACCGGCTAGTTTAATAGTTAGTTCTGGATTAGTGAAGGCCACTTTTGGATTGTTATCGGCAATTTGGCTACAGATTTCACCCGCGGTGTAAAGAGGATTGGCGGTTGTTATGATGGCTCCAAGGGACATGACGGAGAGAGCGACGATGGGGATGAAGATGGAGTTGAGAGAGAAGATGAGGACGACGTCTCCTCTCCGTATTCCAACATCGTGGTAAAGACAGTCAGCAACATTATAGATGGCTCTCCATAGCTCCGAAAAGCTTATACGGTGGTCGGTGGCAGCATCGATGAAAGCCGTTGTGCCACAGTGCACTTGGGAGGAGACGAAAGTGGTGATGTCGAGGGAGTCGTTTGCGGGAAGTTTTAATGGTTTGCATTTACTGTAAAATGTTGAGTTCGCATTGCAGAAACCACTTCTTGGATCTATGAAAAATGATAAGTTTTGGGAGTTTGTGTTGGAAACAGAGACGATGGAGAAGAAGAACGAACTAAGACGAAGAGTAACAGAGAAGATTTAAGAACGAAGAAGATGAAACAGAGCCGGCGAGAATTACCTGAACTCAAGCAAGAAAGCCTCCCTCTCCGGTGTCGATCGCGAGAGGAGTTGCTTGAAGCCTTTACTCTGTTTTTGTTCTGGAAGTGTTACACCACCTTCACAGAACCGTTGAAGCAGAGATGCGATTCATTGATTTCATCCAGAGAGATAGATGTTTTCTGTGTAAAAGAAAAAGAGTCTTGAAGAGAAGAAGTTCGTTACTGCCACCGATTCAACCCATTACATATATATATATATATATATATATCTATTCTTATCTTATCTTCTTCTCTGTTTTCTTTACCGAAAACCAAGCTTATACACCTTTATGTTAGACTTAAAGCCCTGCTGTTTGGGCCTCTAATCTGATCATATAATCAATATACAGATTTATACAATCAATCCAACAATCTTCCACTTGATTTTATAAACTCTAAATCTTTCATTTGATGTCCAGAGGACTTGAATCAAATTCCCTGCAACAACATCGTATCATGTAACCTCATCATTGTTTTCCATTCTTTTATTGTTTTCACTTACTTAGTACATGTATCACATGATCAATGCATTGTACTTTTACACACAAATCTTGTAAACACGATTTACAAAATTCTGCAGATGTTCATTACTTGATCATCTCTCATATTTCAGACCTTTCCAAGTTTATATCCATGATTATTTCTGGCTTTTGCTCTCTTGAACTGTGACTTAAACTAATAAGTTCAGCAGTGAGGAGCCTTACGAAATTCTCACAAACTTGAGTCTAACACAGACCCATTTCTGTGGCTGTCTCAATTACCATTCTTCCATACAAAGCCTTGGTAAATGGATCCGCTATGTTCTTTAGAGATCTCACATATTCGATTGATAACACACCAGATTTCATCAGATTTCTGATTACCTTATGTCTCATTCGAATGTGTCTCTTCTTTCCATTATATAGTTTGTTCTTAACAACTCCAATGGCAGCCTGTGAGTCACACTTCAGCTGTATAGAACAACATGATTTACTTGACATAGACAAGTCTGCAAACACACTTCTAAGCCAATCAGCTTCTTGTGCTGCAAGTTCAAGTGCTATCAGTTCTGACTCCATAGTTGATCTTGCTATGCACGTTTGTTTTCTAGATCTCCATGATATAGCACCTCCACCTAACATGAATACAAAGCCACTAGTGGAGTTGATTTCATCATGATCTGTAACCCAATTAGCATCACTGTATCCTTCCAACACACACGCTGAACCTTTATAATTCAGACTGTAGTTTTGAGTTCCTTTCAGATATCTTAACAAGCGATCCATAGCTTTCCAATGCTCATCGTTTAGATTATGAGTGTATCTACTCAACCTACTCACAGCATAGGCTATGTCTGGTCTTGTACAGTTCATAAGATACATTACACTTCCAAGGATTTTTGCATAGTCGCTTTTTCTAATACTTTCTCCTCTGTTTTTCCTGAGGTGTAACGAGCTGTCATAAGGGGTTCTAGCTCCAAGTTTGTCCCAGTATTCAAACTTTTTAAGAATCTTTTCCAAGTAGTGTGATTGAGAAAGACTGTAACCATTCACTGTCTTTGTCACTTTGATTCCTAATATTACATCTACCTCCTTAAGATCTTTCATGTTAAACTTTGAACTGAGAAATACCTTTGTTTCCTCAACTCTCTGCTGACTTGTACCGATTATTAGCATGTCATCGACATACAAACAAATCATCACATATTCAGACTCAAACCTTTTGCTAAATATGCAGGTGTCTCCAGCATTGGCAATGTATCCATCCTCAATCAAAACGGCGCTAAATTTCTCGAACCATTTCTTAGGCGCTTGTTTCAATCCATATAGTGATTTCTTCAATCTGCACACTTTGTCTTCTTGCCCTTCAATTTCAAATCCTTCTGGCTGTAGCATATAGATTTCTTCGTCCAAATCACCATTTAAGAATGCTGTTGTAACGTCCATTTAGTGTATCACCAATTCATGAGCTGAAGCAGAAGCAATAAGCATCCTTATAGAAGCTATTTTAGTGACTGGAGCATAAGTATCAAAGAAGTCTACACCTTGTCTCTGTGAATAACCTTGAACTACTAACCTTGCCTTAAATTTATCTATAGTTCCATCAGTTTTTAATTTCTTCTTCAATATCCACTTACACTTCAGAGCTTTACATCCTTTAGGTAGATCAACAACTTCCCAAGTATGATTTGTGACTATAGATTCGTATTCACTATCTATTGCTTCCTTCCAGAATTGAGAGTCAATTGACTTTATTGCTTCTGCATAGGATAATGGTTCTTCTTCTAGTAGAAAAGTGAACACGAAATCTTCACTTAGTTCATCTTCTTGTACCAAGAAATTGGTTATAAATTCTGCTCCAAAATCGTTTCCAAACTTAGTTCTCTTACTTCTACTTCACCAGACATAGTTGAAGTGTTTCTCTTCAACAAATTATCATTTGGTTTCGTGGCTGGAGAGATACAAGAGGAAGACAAAGTACACTGATCTTTGTTCTTCTTGAATGGATAGACATCTTCAAAGAACTCTACATCTCTGGATTCTACTACTTGGCTCAGAACCATTGATGTCTTGTCAAAAAGAATACATCTATAAGCTGCACTATTATTTGTGTATCCTATGAAGATTGCATCTTGAGTTTTCTGTCCAATGTTGCTTCGTTTAAAGTCTGGTAGTCCAACTTTAGCTAAGCAACCCCATGATTTCAGATATTTCAAGTTAGGTGAGTATCCTTTCCATTGGTCATAAGGAGTTCCTTGAATTCTTTTATGTGGGACTCGATTAAGAATGTAACATGCTGTTA
>OVAX01003794.1:0-17038 GCA_900406405.1 Lepidium africanum | reverse complement strand
TTGTTTTAATAAATTTGCTAGTTTCTGAAACATAATAAATATATATATATATATATATGTATTTATTTCTTCTAGCCAGGTTACTCGTGACGCCATTAAGCGAATGCTTCAAATGTTGGCAGAAGCTCTGATCCTTTCATTGGTACGTGAACGTCATTTATATATATACAAAGGTAAATATGCAAAAGAAAAAAAAGGTTAATATGCAACACAATAAATCTTTTGTACGTTGAAAAATAACATGTTATTCGATGTAAAAGTTATATTTTGTAGTTAATAAGTAATGTTTTAATGCGATGAAAAATATATAACATGTTACACTTTTGATGGATGTGATATGCAAACATTATTCGACCACATCACATACTTCATAAGGCGACACATCTCTTCATCTAACGCTCCATACCCAACGTATCCTACGTGCATAACCATTAATTCGGAAATATAAACTTTTATAATTCACTATAATTAAAAATAAACTTCCACTTTTTGAACCAACAGAAAAACGGTTTGGGATTCGATTTCTACCAAAACCTATATGGTTTGACTAAACATAAATGAAATTATGTCTTAGGTTTCATTTGAAAATTTGGAATTAGACTAATCGTTAATACTGTCGATTTTCTTCCAGATATCTAAATTAATAAAGACTATGGTTTCATTATTTTTCCAAACACTACGTTGAGTCAAAAATCACTTTATGAGCTCTTAACTATTTAGTTAATGCTAGATAACTTATTAAAGTATGTAAATAATATATGTCTCCGAGTATTATACAATTCTTCTTCTGGCAAAAGGGGCTCCATGCGATAATCATTATGTCGAACCATTCATGCTACTGCTTCGCTGTCACGTGCTACATGACACATCACGTGACATCAATAACATAAAACTATGCATCATCTTTCACTGTTACTTTCAAATGGGCAAATAACATTTGCTTGATTTTTGTTACTTTGTGTGTGTTTTATTGTCAGCTTTAAATATATTTTTGTGTGTACAGTTTACCTAATCAGGTGTTATATTGGGATATTAAAAGCTGGTCTATGAACTGTTTTTGTATGTCAGGTTGTTTATTAACGGAATATGCAGATATTAATTAAGAACATAAGTAAGTGTTAATTTTAATGAATTTAAATTAAAGATCCTCTACCTTACTACAAATTGCCATATGAAAAGCCAACTTACCAAAGTCATCACTTAGCTTTTGTGTTTGTATCGTAGAATCTCATCTGTTCCCATATTTAATTATCAGATAAATCATTTTCTTGTTTTATGTCAAAGTCAATACTATCTTATAACTTAGATGTAACAAGAACCAAAATTCACGACTTTAATCAATTTGGTTCCCACTAAATTATACAAACACTTTAAATTAAATCATCGTTGCTTTTTAAATCTTGAACTTGGTAAGTATGTTTTAGTGATAACTTTGTTATGATAACATATCATTTTGCTGAAATCTAAATATTCTCCATTTCTTAGTATTTTGTAGGATGTCAACACCGAATAATAATCAAAACAAACGTATAAAACAAAAGATTGAACAAACAACATTGTTTGGATTTTCAAAATGAATTTGCGCTCTTCTTTGGCTTGTATAGAGTCATAATACTAATCGGACGAGACAAAGTATGAGACGACAAATGCATTGTATCGACACATTAATTTGTCTGTCCATTTCTCTTCACATTTATATGCTCTTTTTTGTTGTTTAATTAATATACTTTTTCATTGTTCCATTTATAATTGGCTAATTACTTAATTATTATCTAGGAAATTGGTTGACCTTNCTTAATTATTATCTAGGAAATTGTTTGCCCTTTGGTTTTGCAGGTCTCCCCCTCCTTTTTTTTTTTTTTTTTTTTTCTAATTTCTTTAAGTAACTTATGACAGTTGTATAATATTCTATCCACTGTCTTTTGCAACCTAATATAGTTATATATATCGGATATATAATGATTAACTTTTGCCAAATTGATTACATATTGCTCTTTCCTTTCACATGAGAGTGTTTTAAAAGAAAACTAAAAGGTCAATATTTTTGTGAAAGTATAAGACAAACTGAATAATCTAACATTGGGTTACGTATTAACAATTGGTTTAAAAGTTCTAAAGTATCTAATTTTCTTGACGTCAATCGAACCATTTATTCATTCTTAGTTACGTTTGGACAAAACAAACCTGGGTGAGAGTTTGATATATGTGGAATACTCAAACGTTGACCCAAAAAAGAAAACGCATTTTGATATTTACTACAAGTAAAGCCCATTTCATATTTTGGGCTTTTAAGTGACAAACTTGCGAATCAATGGACTCTTGACGCATAAACTCAAACTTGCGAATCAATCTAACAAGATTATATCAACATATTATAATAAAAAAAAAATTACGTACTTTTATGTTAAAGAGCTAATGAAAATGGATATAAACCAACCTAATACATTAGTGTTTTCTTTAGTTTTTGTTTTTTGTGGGTTAAAAGGTGTTTTGTTTAAATTGGGAAATCTATACATTCTACCTAATATAATGCGTCGACGGTCTATTTCCACCTTAAAATTTCAATATAATAACAGATCAACCTATACTTATATCCTCTGCCTAATTCCATTATAATATATGTATGCAAGGTTTAATTGCACCTAAAATTAGATAGTAACAATCAAATTCCACACATAGGTATACATAATCGATTTAATTGCACAAATTACTGGATAACTATGATTTTTTTTGTAAACCAACAATTGGTTACGATTTTAAACCATTAATTAACCGAATCTAAACCAATTTTAGACCCGACCAAATCTCAAATAGACGTTTATCCTAACCTTAACAAATTCTGTTGTCAATTTGAGATTTGGTCGGGTTTAGATTCGGTTAATTAATAATTTAAGATTGTAACCAATTATTAGTTTACAACAAAACTATAATTATTCAGAAATTTGTGCAATTAGACTGATTTTGTATATTATGTTTGGAATTCGGTAGTCATCATCTAATTTTGGGTACAATTAGACTTTGCATGTATATTTTAAATAGAATGAGATGTAAAACATAAGTATAAATTGATCTGTTATATCAAAATTCTGGGATGGAAATAGACCGTCCATCCAAATAGTATAGTAGTGATCATCGTGATTGCGAATAAAAATACAAAACAGAATCCATTGAGATTTATTATATTTTAAACTGAAATCTTATCTGTAAAGCATAATAAATAAAGTCGTATATCTGCAAATACATTTAAAGATGTCAACCTTATCTTTTTCGTGAACCGACAAAAAAAGAAAAGAAAAAAAAAACACAGCGAACCAACGAATATTAGATGGTACCTAACCTTGTACGTATCGTACTCTTTCACTTCTTCTTTTATACTTTTTTCTTATATTATTTAACTTATATTACAAGTGGCAAATATGGACCTACCTATTGTTCAATCAACGCTTTCCAAATATGTTATCATGTGATTATTTTATAAAAACAGATGTTTTCTGGGGCATTCTGAGATTTTGTTAGATTAAATTTTTTTTGTTAGATTCAATATCTTGTTTCTTGAAACTATTAGTTGGATATTTATCTGGGTGGAAAAGAACATAAACTATGCAGGAGATAAACTTCAACAACTCTGTAAAGTGTAATATATACTGAATGATATTTTGTCAAATAACTTTTACTTTTGAAAAAAATGTAAATTAAATTTTTAATTACTGCAGTAAAAGAAAGTCATGTATGTTCCCTTTAGTTAGAATATAATCACTTAGGCTTTGTTGATGATAGAGATCAACTATTCAAGATCTAAGATTTAGAATCGAAGAAACTAGACAGAATTCTAAGGTTCCATTCTATATAGGGCAGGGAATTAGATCTTTATTTAATTTGAAGAATTTGAGTACAAAGGTTAGAAGAAGACTTAGAATGAACTGTAAGAAATAGCTAAGAGTCTAATTATCCTTATGCTCATTCTCCTTCGCTCTTCTTTTATAGCCCTGAGTTCTAATTCTTTCCGAAATTTCCTCATCTGTCCTTCTTCTTTGGTTTGAATGTTTCTCTCCTCATATCTCAGCATACCATTGCTCGACTTGTTTGTTAGTCAAGTGGAGCGAGGTGGGCTTTTTCACCGAGCTCGGCCCAATTCTTGTAACGTTAATGGAGCTCGGCCCAATTCTTGTAACGTTAATGGAGCTCGGCCCAGTTTTTGTAAATGGGCCAGGTACCAACAGGAGCCCCTAGCTCACGAAGTTTGAAAGTAGCTTTAAGTTTGGGAACGTATCTAGTCGTTGCATTCGGTACCAGTTCCCTAGATGATTAGACCGATTTGAATTTAAAGGGATCCAAAGAAGCTGTTGTGATAGAGTTTTGTTCGGATGTACTCGGAATATTCTTTTCTTTTGAATTGAAAGTCGTTTTGTGAATACTCCATATATTCTTCGAAAGTTCTTGAGTTTCTTTCACAGAACTTCCATCTAGCATTAGCTTTTCAATTAACTTATCTCACAACATGGGTGAACATGACGCTTCTACCTCGACTCGCTCTTGCCCTGGTAAGCCTTCGGCTCAGCATTCCTCGTCAAGTATGTAAACTTTGTCAATCGCTTATCATTAAAATGGCTTTCTTTGCTGAAGTATAACAACTGTTGTTACTGATTGTAGGTTGTTCCCGAAATTCAAACTCGATTTCTTATCGAGGAAACTCTTGCCTCCGATCTTTTGTTTAAAAGCGACCTGTGCAAGCTGAAAAGGATGATCTTCCTCCGCATCCTCTAGTCCATGCTGGCGTTAACCCCATGGTTATCTCTACACGGAGTAATGATGGAAAAATAAACTCTTATTCTCGCGAATCCTCTCCAAAGCGAGCTCGTGCGGATGGAGACAATCACGACGAGGAGGACGGTGATGGAGACTTTGATGTGTTAACCGGGTGTGACCACGATTTGGGCTATGCCGATGGGCGAGATTCTGAGTTCAGCGGTGTTTCAACCTATCAGTATCGTGTGGGATCTGTATATACGGGTCCAAAATTCCAGTGGTAGTTTGAGCATACTCACGACTGTCCCATTGTTGAGGACAAGCACAAGATGGCGATCATCCTGAAGCATTTCAAACCTTGAGGTTGTGCCATCTCAGCCCTTCGGAACATGTCAGAAAGGGTGAACTATACTGAGGCACTTGAAGCCTTTGGTAACTTACGTATTATATAATACTATTTCCTATCACTCATTAGCTGCATTCGTTTACTTATTCGAATCCTTATTGGTAGGCTCTTGCGGCATTTCACAGGTGCATTGGTGGCTACGAGATCAATCGTCCAGTTCCCAAGGCGAAAGAGCCCAATAAGACTGTTAACACACTTACCAACATGCTCAGTTTCGCGTAGGATCGAGAGACTAAGAATTTGGTTGAGATTTAGAGATTGCTTGGTGAGCTAGATACCTCGGCTAATAAGGTTTTGGAACAGGAGGATGAGCTTCGGCAGAAGCGTGAAGCTCAGGAAACCGCTCGAAGTTACCGTAAATGCTACGTCAAGAGATTTATCAGCAAAGTTCCGCAAGCATTATGTGCATTTGAAGTCGAAACTCGATAGGAAAGATTATGAAGGGAAACTCGAACTGAAGGCCGAAGACGTTGATGCTCGTCTGGATATGATCGGTAAGATTAAGAAAAGTGAATTGGACCTTGATTCTTAAGTAACTCGTTTGAAAGACCAACATATTGATCTCAAGCTGGATCTGGGTATGGCTATTGCATCAGATATAAGCGATGGTGATTTTTAGGGAGGTTGCAATCTTGATGCTTTGATGGACTTTGATGTTTTACAGGTTGGAAAGCATGACGCTACTCACCGTGTTGAATGGTCTAAGAGCGAGGTGTCCGCAAATAAAGCTTATGCTTTTTTTAATGTTTCTGTTTTGTTTTTGAATTTGCTTTCGTCTGTCTTTTTCTTTTTATGTTTCGCTTTGGATGTAATAATGCTATGACGTTTTGTCAGACTTGTCTTAGTTATGATTTGTATTTGAATTCTTCTCAATTTGATTATCTTTCGGCCACCGGGTGATCAGTCCGGCGACCATGAGTTACTTGCTCGCTTATTTACGCGAGTTAATTGCTCGCTTATTTACGCGAGTTATTTGCTCGCTTATATTTACGAGCGATTTGCTCGCTTATTTTTACGAGTTATTTGCCCGCTTATTTTTATGACTCTTCAATGACTCGTGCGTGATAGTTTTGTGGCCGTTCGATTCACTTTTTACATGAAGCTCACACGTGGCGCTCATCGCACGGGACATAGGCTAATGACGTTACACGGGCTATGAATCATCATGTAGGCTATTTGAATAAGTTTTTATTTATTTTGGCATAACTCTTTTGGTCTCGAACCGCCATTGTTGCTCTCTTTTCGTCACTCTCGATTCGTCGGATTAAAGGTACTTCTCTTTTCTCTCATCTCTGTCAATTCGTTTGTTTTTCGGAAATGTCAAGAAGATCTCGAACCTCTTTTGAAGAGACGAAGGATATGTAGACGGTTCCTCTCTGGCGGCAGCGATGGTGGCAATAACGAAACATTATGCTCTGTCACCATCTAGAGAAGATAGCGATTCGGGTGAGGATGAAGCGAGTTCATCTAATTGTGTTCTAGAGGACGAAGTCTACAATTCCACGTCATTAGTTGGGGAGGAGAAATTTGGGCTTCATCCGAGGTCATGCTTTAATCGGAAGCTTCATGAGCGTTTTGGAGCGAAATACAATTTATCGGCTGGTGTTCAGACACTTGTTCCGAGGGAAGGTACTTCACCAGAAGTTTTTCCTTCTGGGTATATGTGCGCCTACGTGCTATTCTTCATGGAGTGTAGACTTCACTTCTAGATCCCTTTCTAACTGCTAGATTTTCTCGATAGTGTTGGGCTCTGCCTTCCTCAGGTGTGTCCGTCAGTTAACCGTGCGTCGTTAGGCACCTTTACTCAAGCTATTAGAGTTGGCCGACCTCTTAGCGGTGACAATCTGAGCTGGTTATATAGCGTTAAGAGGAATCGCAAAGGTCATGGTACCTTTTACTTATCTGCGCGGGGTGAGAGTAAGGTGGTCGACGACCTTCCAAACAAGGACACTTTGAAGCTTGAGTAATACTTCTTTTTTCAAGTTTGTCCGTCGAGTATTGGTAGCTTTCCTCTGAGTTAACTGACAAAATAGGCGCAACAACTTGGTCAGGTTTCTTGCTCGATAGCTTTTGAGCTATCTCGCTATGCGAGCTATTTGACTATATTTATTACTATCTATGGTTTGCTGTTTTGCAGGTAGCAGAACGTATCCTAAGAGTCCCTAATTGGTCGAATTTGTTCGAGTCTTGCGCGCTGGGGATACTCATTAGATTACTTTTACTCCCGGAGATTATACCCTGCTCTTTGGATTCCGCAAAATAGTACGTGTCTTGCTCTTACTTTTTGTTTTAGTTAATCATTGCTCATTCCTTTTAAATTTGGCTCGGGGTGTTTATCTTTACAAATTTCCTAAATCTTCTCGGTTCATGAAGTGTATTATCACGAAGAAGCGTAAGATACCAATTGATACTGGCTCGTTTTGAAAGGGACCTCACTACGGGTGTTTCCCTTGAGAACTTAGATTCCTTTATCGAGGATCCTCCTGCAACCGAAGAGGTGAAGTCAACTATTCCCCCACATAACCCTGATTTTGAGATGGTTAGGGTGGATGATGCTCCTAAGGATCCCATCGTTGTGACTGCAGCAATGTTCCAGGAAATTATCGCAAGGAAAGTATAGTTCCTACATTGGAGTTTGATAGTGATGCTGCTGCTAGTGGTTCAGAGCCACCTAACAACAAGGAATCAACTGATGGTACCGCTTCTAGTGCTATGGATATGGACATCGACGAGGTCCTCCAGTTGTGGCGTCTTTGAGTGAGAGTGGTCCTCAGGCGAATACACATGTTCATGTTATAGTTTAGAAATCATTCGTCCGTACAACTAGAGCAGACGAGGCATATAGGTTACACTCCCATACTCACTCCTTGAAATCCTGCACTTGTTCTTGGAAGAGGAGATCCCCATGAGATATTTCTTAGGTTTTGAAAGCATGAGATGATCATTTCACCTGTGAGAGAGATAATATTTGGTGTTGAGTATATCGAATGGGCAGATGTGGACATTCGGGTAAGAGTTAATATCTTTAACGTCACTTTGATGTCTTAAACTGTTCTATTTATCGCCGTAGTTTAACCGCTTATTATTTTGATTTTCCCTTACTTAGCAATTAAATGCGAGGAACATGTATATTTCTGCAGCTAAGATGTGTTCGTGGGGTTGGGCTGAGGACCTTGTTGCCGATTTAAAGATGGTTCTTGAGGAAACTATTGCTAAGCATGACGAGGAGATGATTGCTCTTAAGACTCATCGCGACGAGCTCTTTTCCCGACTTTGGTGCTGAGGGTACGTCATAAGACAATGAGAAGAGGCTTTCAAACTTTGTGTTTTGCTATTATGAAGTTAAAGCGAAAGCTGAGAGTGCCGAGCGCACGAGTGATGAGCTGCTCGAGAAATTTGAGCAAGACGCAAAAGTTCGAGCCGAGCTAGCAGCGTCGATGGAAACCGACAGACAGGCTGCTGCCAAAGCTCTTTCAGAGCTTGAGACAGCTAATTCTACCAAGGAATCTACTATGCTTGTCCTTCCCCTGGACAAAACCAGTTTTAAGGAGAAGTGGGATCGCAAGAAAAGATCTGCTGCCGCAGAGATGAAGGCGCGCGAGGCTCTGGCCAACTTGTCTGTTCTCGCAAGGGTGCGAGGTAAGTCCCTTAATATGGGTGAAGAGGTACGGGCGCTCACTTTGCAGAGGTGCGAAGGGGAAAGTGAATACGAAGAAGTCTCGGATTACGAGATTGATTATGTAGATGCTTGATGCTGTAGTAGAAATGATAATTGTATCTGCCGCTACTTGGATTTTTGTTTTATTTATATACACTTCTCGGAATTGTGTTTCGTATGTTTTGTAATCGGCATTTAAGTTGTCTTTGGGTTGCACTTGAATAGCAAGCTGCCTATGTACCCGAAATGGGGATCAAGCCTTACGTAGTTCGAAACTTCTTAAACTTTTATTAGATAAAGAATTTTTTGAGATTCATTACATTCCATGGCCTTGGCTCGGCTTTGTTTGTGTCTACGTTTGCTATCTTATAGACGTCTGGTCTTATTTTTTTGGTTATTTGATAAGTGCCTTCCGAGGTTGTCCCAAGTTTTCCAGCGTTCAGCTCGCGTGTGTTTTCAAACACTTTTCTTAGCACTAGTTCACCCGGATTAAATTTACTGGTGTTAACTTTAAATTGTAAAACTTTGCGACTGAACTTTGGTGATTTTGCATTCGTACGCAAGCTTGTCTTCATTCTTCGACTGTGTCAACCATGTTTTCTAGCATTTCATTGTTTTCTTACTCAAGGTCGGGAGCATTGGTTCGACGTATGCTTGGCATTGAGACCATGATAGGAAACATTGCTTCAATGTCGTAAAGAAGCGAAAAAGGTGTTTCTCCTATTGCTCACCTCGACGATGTTCTGTATGCCCATAGGACACTTTGTAGCCTGGCGTGCTAGCTAGACTTCTTTGTCTCTAGACGTTTCTTAGTATAGTTTTGATCGTTTTATTAGTTTCTTCACCTTGAATGTTCCTCTGAGGATAGTGCGGGGCTCAGTTGATGAGCTTGATTTTCCATGTTTCACAGAACTCCCTAACTTGTTTGGAGGTCAAATTTGTCCCGTTATCTGTTATTATTTCGCTTGGAAGTCCACGTCTGCATACTATACATTTTCCACAGGAATTCCGATACTTGATGTCCGGTAATACTTGCATACGCCTTTGCCTCGACCCATGTGGAAAAATAATCGGTCGGCATGAGTAAGAAGCAAAATTTTCTGCAACTTGAGGGCTCGAGAGGTCATATTACGTCCATAGACCATTTCATGAATGGATATGAGATCATCATTGAGCTAAAAAGCTCTCCGAGTTGATTTATCATTGGCGCATGTCTTTGGCACTTTTGACATTTCTTAGCACGCTGCTCACAGTCTACCATGATGGTTGGCCAGAAATACCCATATTTCTTAATTTGAATTACCAATGCTCGTCCTCCCACATGATTTCCGCAATATCCTTCATGCATCACGGTTAGTATTTGAGTCTCCTTGTTTTTCCCGACGCATCGCATATATGGCTCGGATATACTTCTCATATATAATTGGTCATTCATTATGGTGTACTTTCACTCTGATTTTTAATTTCTTGGCTTCCTATTTTTTCTCCGGGAGCTCACTGGTTCAGATGTATTGAGGTATTGGACCCCCCAATCTAGTTCTTGTTCGTCTGGCTGATTCTTTACTGACATCACTTGCTTTTGGCTTATGCTTGATCTTTTGATATGCTCAACTGGTATTACTCTTTTAACTGTGAGGTCGGAAATGGCTGATAGCCTGACTAATGCGTCGGCTGCCATATTCTCGCCTCAGGGAATTCTCACTAAACCGAACTTGTTAAAACTTTTGGTAATTTCTTTTGCTAACTCAATGTAAGCGATCATCTTTTGTTCTTTAGCTTCATAGTCTCCGTTCACTTGGATTGATATGAGCTAAAAATCCGTGAGCAATGATTTCTTTGACACCGAGGCTGTGTGCCAAACGCAAACCGGCAATTAAAGCTTCGTCCACATTGTTGGATGCATTGAAGCATAGCTTGAAAGATTGCTCTATGATCTTGTTCGTCCAGGATACTAAACGCATTTTGACTCCTGCTGTTTGTTTTGACGATGCTTCGTCGACGTAGAGCTCTCACTATTTGTCTTGATTGGGCTCGGTTTCTCTGTTACTAGCGAGCTCTACAATGAAGTCTGCCAAGACTCGTGACTTTATGTTTGTTCGAGTTTGGTATTCAATATCATATTCGCTGAGCTCGATGGCCCATTTCATGAGCCTACCAGATTTACTTGGATTATGCAATATTGTTCGAAGTGGCTGTGATGTCATCACTATTATTGAGTGTGACTGAAAATATGGCCTAAGCTTTCTTACCATTGTTACAACAACTAACACTAGCTTTTCTTCGACTGGATATAGAGCTTCGACTCTGATTAGCATTATACTCACATAGTAAATCAGCTTCTGCTTGTTACCATCTGTTCGTACGATGACACCACTTACTGCTGAACTGGAGACAAGAACATACATGTACAGTGTTTCCTCGGTAACTGGTTTAGCGAGTATCAATGGGTTTGCAAGGTATTTTATTAGCTCTTCAAGAGCTGCTTGGCATTTCTCATTTCATTCGAATTATAGTTTTCCTTTTACTTGTTTTCCCTTTAATTACTTAAAAAAAGATGAATTTGTTTAGTACTACAATCCGACCGGTTAATTGTTGTACGTCTTTTGGAGTTTTAGGAGTAGTGGTGTTCATAAGCGCTTCTATTTGCTCGGGATTCACCTCGATCTCTCTCTGTGTAAGGAGGTGTCCGAGGAATTCTCCTGAGGCAACATCGAAAGAGCATTTGGTAGGATTTAACTTCATCTTATATTCGTTAAGAACTTTGAAGCATTCACGGAGTTGTGGGACATGTTCGTCTGGGCTCATGCTTTTTGCCAACATATCATCTATATATACTTCCATCGTCTTTCCGATTAGTTTGGTAAACATTTTATTCACCAATCTTTGATAGGTTTCTCCAGCGTTTTAAGACGAAGGGCATCACTCGATAACAAAAGATTCTTTGATCGGTTATGAATGAGATGTTGTCCTAGTCATCTGGGTGCATGAATATTTGATTATAGCCTGAGAATGCGTCCATAAAGGACATTATTTTTTTTCTAACAGTTGCTTTTATTATCTGGTCTATGTGAGGTAAAGGTGTCCTTGAGGCAAGTTTGATTCAGATCAATGAAGTTCATACACATTCTCCAAATTCCAGTTTTCTTTTTCATGACTATTGGATTTATGAGCCAGTCTAGATATTTTATTTCATTTATTGATCCAATCTTTAGCAATCGCTCGACTTCGTCTCGTACTACTTTTGCTTTCTTGGGACCAAGTTTTATTCTTTTTTGTTTTACATGTTTATAGGTTGGGTCCACTTTTAGCTCGTGGGACGCTATGCTTATGTCAATTCTAGCATATCGGAAGGCGACCAAGCAAATTTTTGTTTTTTTTTTTCCTTCAGAAAGACTATGAGTTCGGCTTATATCTTAGGATCAAGGTCGGTTCTGACCTATATTTATCGATCAGGGAGCTCATCATCTATTTCTTATTTTCCAAGGTTGATAGTCGGGGTTTGGCTTTAGTGTGAACTCTATCTTTCTCTAATTGCTATTATGCTTCGGTTCGGATTTTTTCGGAAGCGGTTATGTAACATCCTCTAAGGCTGTTTGGTTTGCTCGGATTACACCGACCTCATTCTTGATTTAGAGTTTAACACATTAGTGATACATTGACACTACGACTTTCATTGCATATAACTATGGGCGTCCCGGGATTGCGTTAAAAGGGGTTGGTTTATCTACCACGATAAATTTCACTGGTTTTCTAATCTCGTGGGCAATTAGAGGCAAAGTTATTATTCCCAACGATAGTATGGTTTTCCATCAAAACTTGTTAGCGGTGTTTGATCATTATCTATTTCGGAGTCTTTGAAACCTATTCTTTTAAAAGCAACATAAAATAGTAGGTCGACTGAGCTGCCGGTGTCTATCATTATTCGTGAGAGTTCATAACCGGCTACATCCAAGGATATTACGATTGCATCATCATGCAACTTGTCTAAATGTGTCGTCTCGCTTTCACTAAATGTTATTATTGTCTCTTGTTCGATAGGCCTTTATCTCATCCGAGAACTTGTTTCTGCTCGTCGCTGATGCGATTTAATCAAATTTATTGAATTCGAAACGAGGTAAGAGCCCCTCATTATGAAATCAATGCGCTTTGATGGCTGTTTGGTGACTCCACTTCTACTTCGCGTGATTCGGATTGCTCAGTTTCGTCTTCTCGTTTCCTTTTGGTCGGATCCTGGGGTTCACTAGAATCCCACTTTGGTTTACACATTCTTTCTCTCCACTTATTTTCCCGTTTAAGGCGCTGAACGACCTCACAATCTTCCATCGAGTGTCCTTTTGCTTGGTGGTATTTGCAAAACTTTGTTGGGTCATAGCCCCATTTTTCATTTTTGTAAGAGCTCCCAGCCGCGTAGGAGTGCTTGCCTTGACTTTCATTATTTTCTCTCATTTGTTTCTTGTTAGGTCGTGACCCTTCATGATTATTGTCTTTTCTATTTTTCTTTTCAAATTCGATTTGGTTAATTTCCTCCCAATCGATGAAATTGGCTGCTTGATGAAGGGTATCATCAAGGATTTCAAAAGGTCAGACGAAAAGTTCTTGTCGGAAACTAGACATTTTCCAAAGGTTCCTTTTTAAGACACAGATTGGACTTCTTTCGGTATATTAGTGCTTAAAGCGTCTACTTCTTTAAATCTATTGAGATAATCTCACAGTGGTTCATTTCTTTCCTGAATTGTCGCAAAGAGATTTTCAGCTTAGGTTCGTTTGAGAATGAACATAGAAAATTGCTTTAAGAAACTCTCAGCAAGCTGTTTGAAACTATCAATTGAATTTGGTTTCAAAGATCAGACCGAGCCAGAGAATTTTTCCGAGAAATAACGGCATAATCTGATATCTTTTTCGTCATTATTATAATGTGCTTTCATCTCGGCTAGTTGGAAGATTTTTAAATGAGCGACATGATCCGAATTTCCTACGAACACTGGGAACTTTATTTTCCCAACTTCCTTTATATAAGTGTTGGTTATTCGGCTCGTAAATGGAGTCTGTCGGGTTAGCTTGATAACATGCTAAATATCGGGTGCTGCCGTTGTGGCACGATGGATCAGGGATTTCGTTCGAGCTTGCTTAACTTGCTGGGATACGAGCATAAGTCATATTTCATCCATTTTCCTTGCTATTACTTTATTAGTATCATTGTTCACGAGGTTTCGCGGCAGGGATGCGATTGTGCAGTTATTATTTTGATTCTCGATGTACTCTCAATATGGGTTTTCGTTTTGCTGTTGGTTTATATTTATTGCCACGAATCCGTGGCCCTTATTCCCGAGATTTGGGGGAGGCTTGGGCAAAGTCGTCTGCAGCTCATTGAATTTTTGTTCTTGGTTGTCCAAACTAGCTAGTACTTGGGTTGTTCGTTGATTGTTTTGCTCGACAAAGTCGGCCATTAGTTTCTTTAGTTCGTTAATCACATGTCCGCGACAGGAAGCCGTGCTTTGGGCGGCTGGTCTAGGTGGAACATGAGATGCTGAAGTTCCCTCTTCATTGTGATCGCAAGGCGACGGATCGTTCCCATGTTCCTGATTCTGTGATGGCTCCATTCTTCCCCGTTTGCTCGATTGACCTAGATTTAGCACTTCGGCCCCACGATGGATGCCAAAAATGTTGATGCTAGAGATCAACTATTCAAGATTTGAGATTCAGGACCGAAGAAACTAGACAGAAATCTTAGGTTCTACTCCAGACAGTGCGGGGAATTGGATCTTTATTTAACTTGAAGAATTAAAGTACAAAGGTTAGAAGAAGACTTAAAATGAACAGTAAAAATAGCTAAGAATTTAGTTATCCTTCTGCTCATTCCCTTTTGCTCTTCTTTTATAGCTCCGAGTTCTAACTCCTTCTTCTGAAATTCCCTCATCTGTCTTTCTTCTTCGGTTTGACTATTTCTCTCCTCATATTTCGGCATGCCATTGCTCGATTTGTCCGTTAACCGAATGGAGCGAGGTAGGCTTTTTTACTGAGTTCGGCCCAATTTTTGTAACGTTAGTGGAGTTCGGCCCGGTTCTTGGGTCAGGTACCAATAGGGTTGTATAAGAAAAAAATATACCAAATGCAGAATATTGATGGAGAAAACGACAACCACACAAACATGCGAAAAGACACGTTAACAACAATAAATCACATGTAGTTTGCTGAAAGAATTAAACATTGAAAAATTATGATTCGATTAATCGAATTATACTTATAGTTTTCGGTTGTCGTTAAACGACATTTTAGTTGATCAGTAAATTTAACATTTTAATACTACAACATTTCTTTTGCAACACGTGTTTCTAATCGAACCTAAAAATCCTAAATACACGTAACTAAGCATTCTCTATTTGGTACGGAGAAAGTACATTGACATAGGTTATTCTTATTTTCAACTAGACCGTAGCAAGGGACTTTTTTTAATAAAAAATTGATGTAAAAATTGTATACGTGTAATTATTCATATTTGTTTATAATTTTTTTATTTGCATATTTGTATTCAAACTCATATTAATTTTATGTGTATTTAATTTATGAAAATAAATTTGCAATTACTATGTAATAGACTATGATTTATGCTCATATTTTTAAAAATCTTTTGACATATTATAAATCTTTTATATAAAAGATTTATATTAATTAATTATTGCTATAAGCATAATATTAAATAATAGGGTGAATTTAGCAAGAATACATAAATTATATTAGGTGAGCAACAAAAGTTTTAGAGAAATTAAATATGAAACTGTGAAAAACGAAATTACTCCTACAGATATAATGAAAGTGATTTAAATAAATGGAAAAGGATAAGAAATGTTAAAGATTTGTGTTAGAGCACCAATGTGCAACATGCGATTGAAAAGATATTATAACGAGGAAAGAGAGATAAAAGTGAAAAGATATTATATATAGTATTGCAGAGTGCAACATGCGATTAAAGATATGCATCGATTCTTTATCAACCATGTTTATCTCACACAAACAAACATACAGGTTGTTAAACGTTAACATAAAGTGGCATGTGAACATAAACTGGTATACATCAACATTGAAAATGACAAGCCAAAAATATGGTGTTAAACGTTTACATAAAGTGGTGTCTGTGTACATAGATTGGTAAAAAACAACATTGCACATGACAATCCATAAACATGGTAACTTTTGCGTTTATAAATCAAATAAAGAAAGAAGATATAAATCAGTAGAGTGCTTCTGTTTTGAACCAGCTGGGTACATAAACTGGTAAACAGCAACATTGCACATGTGATATGTATACATTTTAGCCCATTTGAAGAGCATCATCTAGCATAATTTTCATCCATATTCATGACATTCTCATCATTTTATAGTCTTTTTAGGTTCATATTAGATGCTTTGCATTTGGATTGCATACATTCTCATCACCAGATGGAGTGTTGTTAGGTACTTTGAAGCATATTTCAGAGCGTTTTGGATGTGAGTACCATCATGGGTTGGATTTGAGGGATGAGCACAACAAAAGAAGCAGCTAAAGGTCCCATTTAGCTCAGCTCGTGATGGCCACTCAACCTTATTTGGCCGAGTTGCACCTAAATAGCCCTGAAACGTCAAATAAAAGCCCTAGAAGCTGTTTTTGGAGATTTTCGAGTGAGCTCTCCCCTTGAGCTCGCCATAAGGGGCGAGTTGACCCTCAAAAAATCATCTTAAGGCCCTATTCAGCTCAGCTCGTGATGGCCACTCACCCTCATTTGGCCGAGTTGCACCCAAATGGTCTGGAAACATCAAACCGAAGCACCAGAAGCTGTTTCTGAGGATTTCGAAGTGAGCTCGCCCCTTGAGCTCGCCATAAGGGGTCGAGTTGACCTATATATAACCTCCAACTCGCCTAACATGGTGAGTGTCGAGGTTTTCGGCTAGAAAAGTGCTACTCACCCTCACAGCTCGCCATACATGGCCGAGTGGACCATTTCCTGAACTTCGACCATTTTTCATGTTGATTTCATTTTAGGTTTTTGCAAGTGGGCTATAAATACCTCTTTTAGACCCACAAACAAGGGATCCACGTTTTTTGCCTCTTTTGTTCTTGAGAAACACCTCAAAACTCTCTAAACTTTTGTAATGAGATCTATGGTTTAATTTTAAGTATTTGGCTTTGATCTTTATATCATTCTTCTTATTTTTCTTTGCTCTTTAAGATTCATGCACTTGTTTTATTTTCT